>PVJL010003539.1:0-154803 GCA_004026885.1 Lyroderma lyra | reverse complement strand
CCTGTTCACTTTAGCTATCATCTTCCTACTCTCTATAACAACCTCTCTAGCCCTAATCAATCATTTATCTACTTTATGTCTCTAGTTTTTTTATATTCTGGATTTTCATGTGAATGGAATAATATAACATGTTGTCTTTGTGACTGGCTTCTTTCACTTAACAATATTTTTCTAGTTTCATGAACGCTGTGGCATGTGTTAGTACTTCATTCCTGTTTATGACTAAATAATATTTCACATTTTGTTTATCTATTTGTCCATTGATGTACATTTGGATTGTTTCTACCTGTTGGCTATTATGAATAATTCTATAGAAACATTCATGGGAGTATTCAGTTTTTTTTTTACTTATACATAACTAGGAGTTGAATACTGAGTTGTATGATAATTCTATGTTTAATTGTTTGAGAACCTACTAGACTGTTTTCCAAAGAACATGCACCATTTTGCATTTCTACCAGCAGTGTATGAGGGTTCCAATTTCTCTACATCCTTTCCAACACTGTTATTTTCTGACTTTTTTTTTTTTTTTAATTCTAGCTTTCCTAGTTTGTGTGAAGTGGTATTTCATTTAGGTTTTGATTTGTATTTCTCTGATGACTAATGATGTTGAACATCTTTTCATGTGCTTGTTGGCCTTTTACATGTCTTCGCTGGAGAAATGTCTATTTTCATCTTGTAATAATTTTTAATTGTTTTTTTTGTGTGTGTGTGTGCTTTTATTATTGAGTTATATGTGACTTTTTAAATATACATATCTGGATATTAAGCCCTTATGAGATTCACGATTTGGAAATATTTCCTTCCATTCTGTGGGTTGTTTTTTCACTTACTTGATGATACTCTGTGCAGCACTAAAGTTTTTAATCTTGATGTCCAATTTATTTACGAGGGCTATCTGGAAAATATCCACCTATGTAATATGACAATAGAGGTATTTATGGCTAGAATTCTTTCTTACAGCCCTTGTATTTTTTTTTCTTTTGTTGTTCATCCTTTCAGTGTCATGATTAAGAATCTTTTGCCAAATCCCAGGTTATAAAGATTTATTCCTGTTTTTTTCCTAAGTGTTGAATAGTTTTATCTATTAAATTTAGGTCTTTGTTTTACTTTTGAGTTAATTTTTTTGTGTAAGGTGAGGATCCCACTTTATTCTTTTTCATATGATTATCCAGTTATGCCAATACCATTTGTTGAAAAGAATATTTTTCCCACAATTAAAGAAAATAAAACTACCAAAGCCTCCTTAATTGGGGCCCTTGAGCCACTTTTGCTTGTGCCAACTCCTTCCTCTTTGGAGTGTACTTTCCCTTTTAATAAACTGTCTCTTTTTTTCTTCTTACTTTTCCTTTCAATATACTGCCTCTTTGTTTCATCTCTTAAAAAAAAAAAAAAGGAATGTTTTCTTCCCACTAAATGGTCTTGGCACTTTTGTTGAAAACCAGTTGACCACGTGTATGTGTTTATTTTGGGGCTCCCAATTCTGTCTCAGTAAATTATATGTCTATTTGCATATCAGCACCATATTGTTTTGATTACAGTTGGTTTGTAGTAAGCCTTAAAATCGGGAAGTGTGAATACTCCTATTTTGATTTTCTTTTTTTTAAAGATTATTGTGGCCATTCTTGGTCCCTTGCAGTTCCATCTGAATTTTGTAATTAACTTGTGAATTTTATGAAGAAGTCAGCTGAGACTCTGGTAGGGATTGTATTGAATTTTAGAACAGTTGAGGAATATTAGCATTGTAACAATGTTAAATCTTCTAATACATGACCATGGGATGTTTTTCCATTTAGTCAGATATTCTTTGATTTCTTTCAACAATTTTGTGTGGTTTTCAGTATAAATTTTGTACTTCTTTTGTTAAATTTATTCTTAAGTATTTTATTCTTTTTGAAGCTATTATAAATGCAATTGATTTTATTTTTTGGATTATCCTTTGCTAATGTATAGAAACACAACTGATTTTTGTTTGTTGATTTTGTATCCTGCAATTTTGTTGAAGTCATTTTTTAGTTACAGTAGTTTTTAGTAAATTCCTTAGGATTTTTTGATATGAAGATCATGTCATCTGCAAATGGTGGTAGTTTTTTCTGTTACAATCTGGATGCCATGTATTTCTTTTCTTGCTTAATTTCTCTGACTAGGACCTCTAGTAAAATATTTAATATTACTGGCAAAAATGGAGATCATTGTTTTGTTTTCTGTTCCTTTTCATAAAACTTCCTTTAGTGTCTGTTGTAAGGCTCTCTGTTTTATCTGGTAAATAAAGACTTTGCTGGATATTGGATTCTTGGTTGACAGTTTCTTTTTCTTTGAAAACTTTGAATGCATTATCCTACTGCCTGCTGTCCCACATTGTTTTTGCTAAGAAGTCAGTTGTTAACTTTAATGCAGTTCTTGTGAGTAGTAAGTTGTTTTTCTCTTGCTGCTTTCAAGATTCTTTTCCTTGTTTTTGACTTGCAGCATTTTTAGTATGATATGTCTATCTTTGTGGATTTCTTTTTATTTATTTATCCCATTTGGAGTTTACTGAGCTTCCTGGATGTGTAACTTACTGCTTTTGAATAAATTTGGGATGTTTTCAGCCATTATTTCTTTAAATATCTTTTTTCTCTTTAACTTTTTTTTTTTTTGGTAGTTCCACTCTATCTATATGGTGCATTTAATGGTGTTTCATTCACATTTCTCTGAGGCTCTTTTTCTTCACTTTTTTTCCTCCATTCTTCGATTTGTATAATCTCTATTGATCTACTTTCAAATTTGCTAATTGTTTCTTCTGCCAGTTCAAATCTATTCTCAAGTGAAATTTTTATTTTAGTTACTATACTTTTCAGCTCCAGACTTTTCTCTTTTTGTCATTTCTGTCACTTTATTAGTATTCTCTATTTGATGCCATTTTGTCATTCTTCCCTCTTTTACTTCTGTAATCATGCTTTCCGTTAGTTTTGTAAACATATTTATAATGGCTATTTTGAAGTATTTTGTTGTTACTATTGTGAAATCTGGTATCTGATCATTCTCACAGGCAGTTTCTGTTGCCTGCTTTATTTCTAGTGAATGGGTTATATTTTCCTGTTTCTTTGTGCTTCCTAATGATTTTTATTGGAAACTAGACATTTTAGATGTTTATATTGATATTTTAGATATTAGATGGGTACTGTACTGGTCTTCCTCCTCCCCACTTCCACCCCCAGTCCCTCATTTGTTATTTTTATTTGTTTGGTTATTTGTTGTTTAGTGACTAGATCAATTATTTTAGTGAAGTTAAGCCTCTAGTGTTGTTCCTTAAGGAGGTATATCTCTGGGTATGCCACAGTTATTCTGAGACAGTAGTGTTGGTATTGCCCCTCTTCCTTTCTTTCCATGATCAGTTATTAAACTCAACTAACTGATTGCTCTATTGATTTCAACAATGCCTTGGAGCATAAATTGCTCTCTATAAACTAATCCAAATTGTGGCATCTTTGAAGGAATAGTTTCAGTGGTCTGTTTCTGATTATTTGTTCTGACCATAGCAGGATTCCTCTCAGCTTCCTTATTCCTCAGTTTTCTCTCCTGTAAACTGTGTAGTCTATAGTCTAGTACATCAGTTCCTGTGCAGTGATATGTGTACCCCTAAACATGTGTGCTGGACTATGCAGGGGTACACAAAAAATAATCAGTAATGGTGAAAATAACAAAGTAAAAAAATGCAAAATGTTAGTTACGGAACAATAAATGTTAAGTTTGAATTACCGTTAATGGAGACACTTCAAAATTAGATCACATTAGTAAGTGTTGATTGATGAGGGCGTGGCTATGAACCCTTCCCCCAAACCGCTCTTCTACCAATCATTATGTACAGTTTCAGAACAATCCATTTGAGACGTTTCTAGAACTTTCCCAAACCTATAACTACATCCGGTAGCCAGACTGTTTAATCAATTTAGCTATTGACTGAGTAAAAAAATGGAAGTGTGTTGTCTTTAATTGTGATTCTTTTCAAGCAGTTTTTAATTTAATTTTTAACATACTTTTAATTATTATTGTTAGTGATTTTTAAGCGTGTCAGTTATGGATCAGTGGTTGAGAACAGCAATGTTAAAAAACCAAAACTTGATAGATTATAACCCTGTCACCCAAATACTCCTCGACATGTGTCCACAGCTACAAGTACACCCACATTGGGAAATAGTAAAAAGGTGTATGCCTCAGATAATACACCAAAGAAAAGGAAATACTCTGAAGAGTTTATTAAATATTAGGTTTTTATTTGTAGGGAATGATGACTATCCTAAGCCTTTGTGTGTTATGTGTGGGGAAATATTCTCCAACGGTTGCATGGAACCCTCTCTATTCAATGTGACATTTAGAAACTAAACATCCTCTGTATAAAACAAAGAAATATATTATTTTCGGTGCTTAGAAAAGTGTCCCAACTGTTACTTCATACATGATGTCAGGAAAGAATGACAATGAGAATTCAGTGGAGGCTTCATACTATATTGCTTATTGCATAGCTAAATGTGGTCAAAACCACACCATAGCTGAAGATTTAATTTTTCCTTGTATGGTATACCATTTTTTGTATGTTTGGGGAAGAACATGTCCGCAAAATCACTACTATCTCTTTTTCAAACAATGTAATGTCTTGATGAATTAAGAAACTGTCTGATGATGTTGCAACTGTAGAAGTAGATAGAATTAGAAAAAATAAATTATTTTCCATCCAGGTTGATGAAAGTATAGATGTTGCTGATTTATCTATTTTGCTCATCATTGCAAGATACTTGGTAGAAAATGAAATTGAGGAAAACCTGTTGCTTTGTTACCCATTAATAGAGCATAGCCCAAGCAAAGATATTTTAAATGCAATTAGTGATTATTTCATTGCAAAGAACATTAGTTGGTTGAATTGTGGTGGTGTATGCACTGATGGAGGCAAGCCTATGTCAGGTTGTTTTATAGGCGTACACAGCCAAATTAAAGAAATAGCTTCCCATGTACCATGGAGTTATTCCTGCATTCATGCACACAGTCTTTCATCCAAGCCTCTTCCTAGTGAACTGAGAGTATTCTTGATGAGGCTGTAAAACTTGTAAATTTTATTAAGTCACAACCATTGTTTAAAGCGCTGTGTGAAGAAATGAACAACATTCACAGCACATTCTTTTTGCATATAGAGGTAAGGTCGAGGGGCAAAGTACTTATGTAGATGTTTGAACTTAGATTCTTTGAAGACCCTCATGTTTCCCTCTTGCTCCAAAGTTTCAGGACAGTGATTATTAGTCTCAAAGTCTTGCATGTTTATCAGATATTTTTCTAGAAATAAACAAATTCAACTTGGAACTTCAAAAAAGCTCAATCACTATTTTTGTCAAAGTAACTGACAAAATTGAATCAGTGATTAGAAAACTGGATTTTGGGAAAGTGTGTACTGAAAGAGGTCAGCCTGAAGTTTTTGAAACTGCACAACTTCTTATCTGAGAATAACTTGCACCTATCCCAAAACGTGAAAGAGAATATTGTAAGTCACTTAGAAGGTCTTCAAGTGTTCTTTCATAAATACTTCCTCAATGTGGAAAAAATAACAGCTGGATTGCAGAAGAATTCTTCAAAGAAGTTAAACTCTCAATCAATGAGAAAGAGCAGTTAATTGAACTTTCAACTGATTTTTCTTTAAATCTTACTTTAAAAGGAAGCATCTTATTACCTTCTGGGTAGATGTCAGTGAGGAACACGAACAGCTCAGTGAGAAGGCACTCAAATACCTCTTGCCATTTACTAATACTGAACTAGTGGAGAGAGCTTTTACTTCTTACACCTTCATAAAAAATAAGTACCGCAACAAGCTTAGTGCAAGTCCAGAATTAAGACTGTGTCTTGCATCTTTTGAACCTGATTTCAAGAAACTAAGAGCATCAAAGCAAACTCAAGAATCTCACTAACAGTGTTTGAATTGGCTAGTGATCTACATAACAATTATTATAGACTTCAGATAACAAATAAATATTATAATAAATTAAAAGTTTGTTAAATACTTAGTCATCATTATCAATCTTTAACTGTTACAAATACTGTAAAATTAAATCTGTGGTTTGTACTTACAGTGTAGAAATTTTTCTTTCCTCACTTATTACCTCATTTCCACTGTTACATTAAGATAGGCATTGAACAAAAGTGTCAGTATTTAAAAACAGCTGTTTTTAAAACAAGGGGAACAATTTATAGAAATGGTTTTAAAACGGGCACACAGTGGGCAAAGGTTGGGAACCACTGGTCTGGAATGTGTCTTCATTAAATTCATCAGTCTCCTTCCGATTGCCTTGTATTACCTCCTCCACTATTCTTGAGAACAACACTGTTAGGCTTGAATTTCTCAGTGCTCTGTTTCAAATAAGTCAGTTCCTTTGGTAAGAGATTAGGAATTACCTGTTTTATCACCTAATTCTACCTTTGGGTACCTCTGAAACTCTAAAGGTAGGGTCAGTGGCCTGCTTCTCTGAAGGTCACCCCTGCACTAGAAACTGAGCACTCAGTGAAGACAGGCAGTGTTGTTCAAGGGCCCAGTATTCTCAGTGCCACCATTCCCAAGGTGTAGAGCCTTTGTTCCATGAATGGGCTTGGCGTGCCGAAGGGACACCACTTTTCTGGGACCTAGCCTTAACTATAGGTAGCTTGTGGTGAGGCAGGGGAAAGGAGGTAGAGGTTTTGGATGAAATACCACAAATTTTGCCTTTCTTACTGAATGTTTCTATATTTTTTTGAATAAATGTTTTTTCATTAGTCCTTGGGAGCGTTTCTAGAACTTTCCGTTGGTTTTATTACTTTAACCAGTTTCATTGGATTAGCAGGTTAGCAGATCTCTTCATGCTGTCTTGTCAGAAATCGATCTCTAGAGTCATTTCTGTTTTTTAATTGAGATATAATTGACACATAACATTGTGTTAGTTCTAGGTGTACAACATAATGATTTGATAAAGGACTGTGGAATTGTCCTGTGCAACTATCTGGGCCTGCTGTTTTTTGATGAAGGGGAGGAACTCTTAAAAATTTGTTTTAAGGAAATTTGACTATTTAGACATCTCTCTTTTCCGAGGTCAGTTTTGATAAATAATACTTTCCTAGAAAATTATCTGTTTAATCCAATTTTCAACTTATTTGTAGGAGTGAGCAAAGTAGTTTCTTATGATTCTCATACATTTTTCTTTGGTTATTTATTTGAGGGCTTCTTGTTATGTGCCTTAAATGTATTGTAATTCATTAATGAGATAATATTAGGAATAATTTTTCCCCTAATAGCTTCACTGTTTATTATAATCAGAATTTCTTTATTTCTATAATAATTATTTATTGAATTCTTTTTATGTACTAAACATGTTATAATTTTGATTTATTTAATCTTGACACTAGCCCTAGAAGGAATGTGCTAGTGGTATTTTTTGTTTTTTAGCTGAAAAAACTGAGTCTTAGAGATTAACTTGCCTAATTATGCTTAGTTGTCATAATTTTAATTTTTTTTGTTGGCTACAAGAAATTTAAAATTACTTAAGGCTATTAAATAAAGGATTTGTTTGCTTCCTAATGTCTCAACCTAATCACCATCTAAAACGTTAATAAAATTTTTAGTTTTCTATGGAATACTTTCTATTCCATGAATTATTTCAGTGAAGTTAATGGGGGAAGAGTGTTACCAAAATTTTCTTTCTCAGTTAACAATTACTAGTAGTTAGCATGAAATTTGTAGTTAGCATGAAATATTTCTTTTAAATGGACATTGTACATTTGAAAAATCAGAATAACAATAACATTTTAATTAAAATTTTGAAAGATGTAAAAACACTATAACTTGACCACTTGTATTCATTTTTTACATATTGCCTTCAAATTCTTGTCCTCATGCATACTTTTTATAGCTGCAATAGTGTATTCTTTCATTTGTATTTGACAAAGTGTGCTATCAAAAATACTTTTAAAAGAAGTCAATTTAAAAGTAAACGCTCAAAAGGAAAATTTCCTTGCTCCTTAGAGTTTTCAGCAGCCTATATAGTTTAAAGTGCTTGGAGAACTATTTGGTGTAATTGGGAATATATAAAAGCTGCATTAACACATTCTTGTCTTATTCTAATTCATTCATCTCATGCATTTATATGGAATAGATTTTTTGTCTATAAAAGTTTAGGTCAGTGGCTAATTTGGCTTGAAAGCTCTTATATGACATTATCATAGGTAAAAGAAAAAATTTTGTTTTTCTTTAAGATTTTAATAGCTTCTATATTTTAATTATATTCTTGAATGAAAGAAATTAGTAAAGATAGGAATTAGAGAAAGAAAAGTTTTAAGAGTTTCATCCATATGGAGAAAGTTGTTCTTTAGGTAAGACTGAGTAAATGTGTGTAACTACTGCCCTCTTAGGTTGGTAGAAGGCACATGTTTTAAAAAATTATTTGTGCTGATACTTATCTTTCTTCTTTCACAGGTGTTAAAATCATTACACAACAAGTTCAACCAAGTAAAATCTTACCCAAACCAGTGACAGCAACTCTGCCGACCAGTAGCAATTCCCCTATCATGGTGGTTAGCAGTAATGGTGCAATTATGACAACTAAGCTGGTGACCACTCCTACTGGTAAGTTTTCTTGAGCATCAGTACTTTCATTCATATATTCATTGACTAATTTCTCTGTACCAGTAATGACACTGGGGATATAGAGATTGAGGCATTTCTTCCAAGAGGCCTTTCTTGACTTCCTTTTTTCCCCTCAATAGCTATCTCTTGTTGTATGGTCCTCTATTCTTTTCCTTTATCGCTACAATTTCTAATTACTTTGTTACTTGTTTGTTGATTTGTTTGATGATGTTCACCTTGTTAGACCATAAGCTCCCATAAGCATAAGGTACCAAGTCTGTTTTATTCACCATATATATGTAGAGCTGGTCTGTAAGTAAGAGTTTAGTCAGGATTTGCTGAGTGAATGAAAACCCATAGGGATCTTATTTTGATGAGGATAGGAGTCTATTACTTTACAGTGTAGTTAACATTACTCAGACTGAGGGAAACATAGGACATTTTACTTAGATATGAGAGCAACCAGGTCATGCCCAATGAAGTGACAGTATAGAACATTTAAGATAGTACCACCCTTTGTGACCTTGAATAGTTAATCTTTCTAAATCTTTTCCCTTGTCTGTTTAAATGGGATAATAATTCCTGTACCAAAGATTATTGTAAGTATTAAATGAAATCAAGTATGTAAAGTCCCCAGCAGAGTGCTTAAAGCCATTACTATTAAATAATATTAGAATTAGCCATTACTATGATTTTAAGTTTGTATAACTCTTACCAAACTTTTTGAGGAGGGCCAGTATTTAAAGAATAGAATTTAAATAGTGTAAAAACCTGTCTGAAGTTTATAAGCTATCATCTATTGGCCAATATGTGTCTATACAAACATTGTACTTAATCTCCCTTAGCCTTTATTATTTCTGTTTTCAGCTACAAAACAGAGATTTATATTAAGCAACTTGCCCAAGTTCACAGTCAGTAAAAGGCAGAATTAGGATTTAAACCTATATCTGTTTGACTGCAAAGCCAGTGCTTTAAAAACAAAACAAACAAATTGTGGTAAAATATACATAACATGAAATTTACCATTTTTAAGTGTGTAGTTCATTGGCATTAAGTACATTAACATTATTTTGCCACCGTAGTCACCATCTAGATTTAGAATTTTTTCATCTTCCCAAACTGAAGCTCTGTAGTCATTAAACAGTAACTCTCTGTTCCTACCCCCTAACCCCCCCCCCATCCTTCCCCTACTCCTGTCCTTGGCAATCACTGCCCTACTTTCTGTCTCTATGCAAGACCTGTGCTTTAAAAACACTATTATTCTTGTATTAAATCTATCATCCTTCCCCCAAAACTTTTCTCTATTGTACAAAGATAGTAGTTTTATGTATATATGATTCCTCAAAGGTAGTGAAAAATAATAATGTGTCTGTGCTTTTATAGCTATATTGAAATAAGTGTTTCTTTTTTTATAAAACAAGATTAAATTGAAATTTTTTCCAGTTATGATTCAACTGATTCAAACTATGTATAGCATATTTTTCAGCTGATTTCAACTATGTGTCTGTATAGCATACTTTCCACTTGAAATTTTTTTCTGATTCAGATGTACCATATTTTGCCACATATAATGTGCACTTTTTTGCCCAAATGTGTAAGGGAAAAATAAGGATGTGCATTATACATGAGTGGTACTAATTCTGTACCTATATGAACGGTTTTAATTCTTTTATTTATTCTTATGAGTTAAAATTGTAATTCTAGAAATCAGTAATGATATCCCGATGCAAAATAATACCCTGGAATACAATAATCATTTTTTTTTACTGTTAGATTTATTGAGGTGACATTGATCAGTAAAAGTTATATAGGTTCCAGGCGATAATTGTTTTTTTATATAAAAATATTTATACATAAAATTTTTTGTACCTTGTATCTTTCTTGTGTTTTGTAATTATTTGTTACATAAAATTTCTTGTACCATAATATGTTTTAAAACAATGGTAAAATTTCTTTGTAATATGAAAAACAAGTACCTAAATATAAAAAAGAAAAATTCATATTAAAAAATTAAAATGAAAGGTTTTTCCCCCCTGAAAGTTTGGGCCAGAAATGTGAGTGCGCATTATAAATGGGAGCACAGTATACCCGACAAAACAGGGTATGTTTGTAACTACTTTAAATTAATTATACTCCATGTCCTTCCCTTCCTTTTTTAGATAGGGATTATGTTTTTAAATGGTGATTAACTTGCTAAAAGCATTTGTAGGGGTGGGGTGTTGAAAATGGTTATCACAATGACCTCTGAATCTAATTATCATGAAAAATATTTTTTAGTTGAAGATGTTATCTTAATCATCTTCACTGTCTCCAAGACTACTAATTCTGAGCTTAGGGAAGATATTTCTGAATTACTGGATTTGTAAGAAACCACAAAAGGCTCATCTGATTAGTTTTTAATTTCTGATGTGAAAAAGAAAAAGTCCTAGATAGCGGAGAAGAGTATAAAAATCTTTTGAGTGACATGAAGAAAAATATCCTAACAGATCTGTTAAAATTAAGCAAATATATAAATAGTGAACTTTTCAAGCTAAAAAGAAATCTCCCTGGCAATTCTTGGCAACTTCAACTTTAATCTCTATTAAAATAATGGAATAACTCTTTAAAAGATGGAAATATATTTATAGAGTATCAGAGTACAGACCAGTAAAAGCTTATAAAATTTTAGGTTAAATAATACTGCTTTACTTGCTGAGTGCTGACATTGGGTTTGGCACTGAGACAGCATATGCAGAGATCTTAAAATCTGTAACAAATAGTTAAAATGCTCTTCTTTTGGCATAAAACTAGTGGAGGAAGGGTAGTGGAAGAAGGGAACAGAATGTTTTGCTTTTGGGGGGGTTAGTAATACATCCCATTATTTTATGTGTAAAATTCATTAAAATTGACTTCTTGCTATGTGCTGCATTGCAAAGTAGCTATAAATTGTTAATGTCTTGACACCTTGAAATTCCATTGTCAAGTTAAAGTGGTGTAGATTACATTGAATTACAGTTAAACTGTATACATTGTCATTTTTCTCTAAGTAATGACAAGTTTTTCTTTTGGCTTTTCCCTTTTTATAGGCACACAGGCAACTTATACTCGGCCAACAGTGAGCCCATCCATAGGTCGGATGGCTGCAACCCCTGGAGCTGCAACCTATGTGAAAACTACCAGTGGTAGCATCATTACAGTAGTTCCCAAATCATTAGCTACCTTGGGGGGCAAGATAATTAGCAGTAATATAGTTTCTGGTAGGTATATCTGAAATATGTAAAAAGTATAAGTGAGACTAGTAAGAGGAAGAAACATATTTCAACTGTTGAAGGATTCTGTTTGATCTCAATTTTCTGCTTGGAAATCTAGAGCTGTTTTTAGTCCTGATGTTTAGTGATGCAGTGTAGTTTTTTGAGTTTTAGTATTAATTCTTTTACATATTAAGCTTTTGATAGTTTTAAAATAGAAAGAACATAAATATTGCTTTTAATTAGAATGGAAAGAGTATAGTTTATATTTGTAGAGATTTTTCATTTATAAAGTATCTGCCTATTAATCCATTCAGATCTCATAATGCTGTGACAGTTGGTATCATCCCCAGTTTACAGATACAGACATTAAAGTTTACAGAGATGAAATGACCTGTCCAAGACAACACAAGTTAAATAGTGGGAGAACTAGTATGTGTTTATCTAAATGTGTTTGAGGGATCATATCTTTTAATTTCAATTACTAATGTCACCTTAGCTTATTAAAAATAAAAATACTTGAATATTTTTATTTGCTTTTCACCATTTATATTGACTCTTGTTAAAAATATGTTACTCAGGTGGTGAAGGCTGTTTATTGGTATTTTGGAACCTTGCCTGGTTTTTATTGACTCATTAATTCCTGAAGTAATTTTTGGGTTGTGGATTGTGAAGTGGAATGTTAACATGGCATTCATTTTCACAGATTATTATTTTTTAATTAAAATGATATAAATAATCTCTGATCAAGCAAACCCTGTGCACTTTAACTGTCTACCATTTTTGTATGCCCCAAGTGAGTTCTTCTAACATTTTTAAATGAAGGGATTGAAGTTCCCGGCAGTAATATGAGGTTGCTGATAAGTCAGGCAGTGAAAAAAGCAAAGCAGGGCGTGGTATTGGTAAAGTACTGTATTTAAAGCTGTTAATTTTGGCTTTACGTTTAAGTGCTGAGGATGGTGAAACCAGTAGGGAAAGAATCATCATACTCCAGATTTAAAGAGAATATTTTAAATAACACAATTAAGACTCAAATTATAATTACCTTACAGTATCTTTAAATAGTACATAGCACATACTCAAACATTTCCCAAAAAATGATCATGTTTTTCATTAGTATGTAGGTTTTTATGACTGTAAGGGTTTGTTTGTTTTTTTTACTTATGTATGAATCCATGGTACATTATTGCTTGAAAGAAGTCCAGATATTATGTAGCCTCTGTTTTCAGACCTTATTTATGATTTAGTTACCTTGTACCCAGTTAGAACAATACAAGCACATTTTCCTAGAAGCAAAGAGGTGGTCAAATATGACATTTATACATTTTATCATTTTTATCCACCTTTCATTTTAAATACTTGTATAAAGCAATTCATAATTGCTATCTAAAGTATATGGGTAAACATGAGAAGAGTTCTTAAATTTTTCTAGCACTGTAGGATATACTTGGCATATAGTTGAAACAACTCTATTCATTGCATGGAGATCATTTTGTCCACTTTTAGTTTCACTGTTTGACACCTTTATTCTAAAGAACTGCCCTCATTTTTGACTGCTCTAAACTGATCCTTACGTTACATAGCATATTCTTAGTAAAGACAGCTCCCTTATTTTATAATATTCTTGTTCATGATACTGGGATTATAGGTTACTTTATTATTAATAGTAGTTCCCAATTCTGGGTTGTCTGTTTACAATAAAGTGATAAGCCTTGTTGGATGAATTTAGATAGTTTTGTGCTTTCATCCATGAGTAGACACTGGATTCCAGAGTCTGTACCCACCCCACCCACCCCACACTACCCTTGTAGCCCAGCAGAAACGTATGCTTTTAAAATGCACTCAAACATCTAGCTATAAAAATAAAAACCTTTTTTAAAAAGATAATTTTTCCCTCATTGTAGGGAATTTGGAAACTATAGAAAGGTACAAAGAAAATTAAAAACTTATAATTTTAACTATCCAGAGAAATGTATTAAAATTTAAGTGTATATATTTCTATTCATTACTTTCTCTATTTTTTTGTATAAATGTGTATGTATACATTTAAAATTGAGATCTAATATAATCAGTTTTTTATCTTATTATATAATAATACTATTTTTCCATTCCTTTAAATGTATTCAGACAACACCTGACCCCTGTAGATTAAGGGCCAGATCATACAGGATTTTGAAAACCAAAAGGGGAAGTTGGAAGTAGAAACAAGAGGGATTAGGAAGATTTTTAACCAGTTTCACATGTTCTGGGTTTTTGACATGAAATTAGTTCTTTGTTTTTGTTTTTGTGTTTTTTTTAGGATGTGACAGGGACCAGAGCTATATGCATGGTAAGAGAAACTTGAAATAGGGAGAAAATAATGGGAAGCCAAAAGAGATGAGGGCCTGTTTATTGAGCTGACGTTGATAAGATTTTGAAAGAGGATAGATGTTGGTGACAAATTGAGTTCATTCACATACTCATTACTGAGTAATTGCTTTATACTGTGTGCTAAGTACTGAGGAGTCAGTGACATGAAAAGATACAGTGTGGAGCTCAAGAGGCTTTCATTTTGTTGGGGGATACATTGAGTGAAGACAAGGCATGAATTAAAGATTTGCACCAGGATTTCTAACTTGGACAATTAGAAGAATATAAGGTACAACTTTGATAGTGATAGATTTCATAGGAAGAAGAGAAGCAGATTGTGAAATGTGGGTGAGGGGGCAAGATAATATTATCCTTGAATCAGTAGATACAGATTTGCTAAGTAGATCTTAATAGTTGGAAATGCAAATTTATATATAGAGAGAGCATTTCATCTTCACTCTTTCTAGTACTACAGATTATAAGAGCACATTTGATCTGTGACTTGGTTTCTGAATCAGTGTTTTTAGTTTGTCTTTAGATCACACAAAAATATTCTCTAGAGTATAGTGTTATGTAAATTTCAATAAGTACTTAACTACCTCTTGTTTATGACCTTTTCTTTGAAGAGTTTTCCCATCACACTAGTAACATAGATAAAATACTGGGTTTGGGTGAACACAAGTAATGGAATGGAGATTCTGCTTTGTTTCAGTTAAGTAGTCAAGCAGGAAAAGAATATTGAATGAGAAACTGATAGTTATATTTTTAGGTTCTGAATTTGGTATGTAGGTCCTCAGATTCCAAAAAGATGACTTGTAAAAGCCATTTCTTGATATTCTCTCATTCTAGGACAACTTGTAATTTACTATTCCCAGTCTTCATTTCCATTCTCATGACAGCCTTTATATCATCTAGGGATGACATTGATTACATGTATTATTTGTGTACAATACAAACAATAAACTATCACGAGTCCTTAACTCAGGCCTTCTTTTCTCCCTCTTTCTCTAAGGAACGACTACCAAAATCACTACAATTCCAATGACTTCCAAGCCCAATGTGATTGTTGTGCAAAAGACTACAGGAAAAGGAACGACCATTCAAGGCCTCCCGGGCAAAAACGTTGTCACAACATTGCTAAATGCTGGAGTAAGTAAGAGCTTGAACTGCAGTCTCAGCAATCCACTAAACATGTTAAAGACCAGCTGTACAAATATTTGCCTCAGGACTTCAAAACCCACAATGGCCAGAATGACTTGATTTACCACCACTGTGATGTAATAACTGTTAAAACACCATCTACTGATGCCATTTTTCACAGTAATTTCTAGTTACTTATAGCCAGTTTGCTTATGACCATGATTTAGATGCTTAGCTTGGTCCTAATGGAGGATTTTACTGGCTTAACTACAGGGGGACCTCTTTTAGAGGATAATACTATTCCTACATATGGCCAATAGCATATGGCCAATAGATAGTGGCCTAGTATTTGGCCTAGTGTGGGCAAAGAGAAATATTTGAGAGTAAGACTAAATCATTTGACAGGGATTTGTTACTCTCATATTTTCATTTTTTCCCCTGAGCTGGTAAAAAAAGAAATCAAATAGATTTATTTTGAGTTCTGTTTATTTATAGGCAGTTTTTAAGAGGTTAAGAGGTTTGGAGTTAGATAAACCTGGACTTTGTCTTTTAGTATCGTAGTTGTTTGACCCTGGATAACCTACTCAACTCTCTTCCTTAATTCCTTCATGTGTATTATTGGAGATGATGTCTCTACCAGTGAATTTGTTTACTAACTGATAGCTACTTGAAAGTGCTTAGCACAGTGCTTGGCTCATAGGAAGTCCTAAATAAATGTTTTTTTTCTTTATTGTTATTACTTCTGGTACTTAACTGTTTAGGTTTGATAATGTCCCTACTTTGTTAGAAAAAAGAATGCTGTACTTCATTGTAGTAGATCTCTAGTAGCTGCCTTGGCATCAGAATCTTTACAATGTTGATAGCGGTACATTAGATTTTTCCATCATGGGAGCAGACATAGATTGTTCGTAGCCTGAGTTCAGATAGTAAGCCAAAAGTAAAGGATTAGAATTTAGATTTTCAGAACGCTTTATAGTCTGGTTTTCAGTTTCATAAAACTTGGTATATTCAAGAGGGGGAGCCATGTACCCTAGGTCCTATGGTCACATAGATCTAAAGTCATATGTGAATCCTAGCTGCTAGATGTATCTAATAGCAATAGTTTGGCACAGGAAATTATAGTAAAACAAGCAGAAAACTTGTAGAACCAGGCTTCTTCACCACATATGTACACATACATCAGAAGAGCTTTTTAAAAAAATAGCCTGCTAGTTGATTTTGATTGGCTTTGAATGGGTCATTAAACTTGGACAGGGCCCATCAAGCCATTTTAATAGGTAGGCATGCCCACTTGCAAACCAGCTCTCTTGGTAAACAAACTTGAGCTTTTTCCAGAGATGCTGCTGTGAAGGGTATGTGTGTGTTAAAATAAGTAATCACACGATTAACAGACCCTTCATGTTTCCCTTAAATAATTACAGCAGTTAACCTTGTGATTATTATAATTATATGTATAGCTCTAAATTCACACTGATTACGTTTTTGCCTGCTCACCTGGGTGCTTTATTTTTACTGGCTGCTAAGTTTAGACAGCCACATATTTGAATGATGATAATTAAAAATTAAGAAAAACTGATAAGGTAAAAATTTTCAGATCCTTTCCTTTTAATTTATAGATTTTAATTTTTAAAATTTTGATAATTTAGTAAAATCACTGTATTTTAATTTAATTTAGTAAATTTGAAGTGATGACTCCATAAATGACCAGAAAATGGTACTTCAGAATAAAGCAGCTGAAAATGCAGAAAATGGTGAAAAGTTAATGGGCTTAATCTCTCTAGTTAACCCACTAAAGTGATGTTAGTAACATAGTAGTAATAAAACATGGGAAATACCCTAATTTTTTCCTTCATATTTTTCCATACAACCTCAGAAAGAATGTTAATATCTTTCTGCTTTCATCTCTTGCCCATATTTTTTCACATAGATATTCTGCTATTGATCCTCATAATTTTGTATTTGGGGAATTTAGGCAGTTTATTGGTATAATGCACAATAATTTTATTACATAATGTTCATATCAGATAAATTGGAAAATAAAGGTGAATGTGGGTATTGGGGTTAGGTCTATAATCCTAACTCTTAGATAACCATTGTTAACATTTTAGTATATATTCTATAATTTTCTGACTATTAATATATGTTCTATGAACGGGACAGTATAGTAAATATTCTTATGTGAGTAATTTTTTTAATTCAGTCATCAGGAGATATTAATGCCTTGTTTGGACAGAAAGTCAGATGACTTCTAAGATCATTTCATCTAAGTCTCGGATTTTTGATCAACTGGAAACATTGTTCTTTGTTGCATAATTTATAGTCTTTTTCTCATTATCCTGATAAAACCTTTCTGTGATTTTTTTTTTTTTTTAAGTAAAAGGACAATTTTTATCATTCATATGCATATAAATCTCATATTCATTGACTTCAATTTAGGGAGAAAAGACTATTCAGACAGTGCCAACGGGAGCAAAGCCAGCTATCATCACTGCTACCAGACCCATCACCAAAATGATTGTAACTCAACCAAAAGGAATAGGTTCTGCAGTTCAACCAGCAGCTAAAATCATTCCAACAAAAATTGTTTATGGGCAGCAAGGGAAAACACAGGTATGCTATAAGACACGGTGATTTTTCTTGGTTCAAGTACATTTTAAATTTCCAAAATTCCAAGGTAGAAATTTGGATAAAAAGATCAATAACTTTTAAAAAGTTAGATTATTACCCATCAGTTTTCAAAATCTGTGTTTCACTACTTCAGTACTTATTTTTTAATATCTAGATATTTGTGTCGTGTCATGAACAAAGATTGGAACAAAGAATACCCTTGGAATAAAATTTGCTGAAGGTATATATTGTTATTTGAGGAGTGTACAGTTGAGGGAGAATGGTAGTTACTCAGAATCTCTCAAAGAAAAGTATGTACTTTTTATAAGCTAATATGGCCTTCAAAAGCACTTTACTATAAAATATGCTTTACTTCAAACCTAAATAATGGAGAAACTAGAAATCTGTTTATTTTTCAACCGCTAAGAGAACTTTTCTGGAAATTTGTCTGGAAAATCGAGGCTCAGGATTTACTCTTACATTGCTGCACTACTATTTATTTTGCAGGTACTTTAACTGCTTGTCTGAGAATATCACTAACATGTTTTGTTTGAGAATAAACTAATAATCTGCCTTTAGAGTAGATTCCCTCAGAATCATAGCCAAATAGTGTACTATCTAAACAAATATGTTTTGTGATCAGAAATAAGTCTAAATTGTCTTTTAAGTTTCAACTGTAGCAATCGTCATTTGCTCTATCATCTAAGTAATAGTACAACCTGTTTTCATTCTGGAATACTTGGAAATGGGTGTCTTTGAGTCTGAAAAGGTTTAAAATCTTATACATGGGAAAAATAAAAAATAAATGTGTTGAGTTAACATTTTTATTTCATGCACCCAACTGAAATCAACTCCTTGAGTCCAAACTTTGAAATGGACTGGTTCAGTTTGAAAATTTTTTCTGATTGCACATGTTTTGATGTCTGTGGTTTTTACCTTTGCTAGGAGTTGATCTAACCCATGTTCTATATGGCTTCTAATAGTTGTCTAAATCATTTTTCCTCGGGGGATTTCTTCAAAGATTATTGAGGTCCCAAGTAAGTTTACTTTGTGCACATGTGTCAGTTAGGAATTTAATTTGGTTGCTAATGAAAAGAAACCTGAAGAACAGTGACTTAAATTAGGGTTTGATTTTTATTATGTTAATAAATGTTCAGAGGGGGGAAATCCTGGGCTGCTTTTGTGGCTCAAAAATTCTACTGGGAATTTAAGTTCCTTTTAGCTTTCTTTTTCTGCCATCCTTAGCTTGTGGCTATCATTTCTGCTATATAGCCTACAGAATGTTAAATGACTCCTGAAGTCGTTATAGATAAGAAAAAGGGGCAAAGACTCTTGTTAGAACCATAACTGTTGCATTCTGGCATGTACTACTTAAAACATGTGGCTTGAGTATAATTTGTTCATAGATTGCATTAATCTTTGGAACAATGCTAGGCCCATGTTAGGAAAATATTATTACTCAGACCTAGAAATTTAACATTTTAAATAGTGCTCTAAAATTTAAATTGGGTACGTATCTGTTGTTCTTCTAGGTTCTTATTAAACCCAAACCAGTGACATTTCAAGCTACAGTTGTTAGTGAACAAACAAGGCAGCTGGTCACAGAAACATTACAGCAAGCGTCCAGGGTAGCAGAGGCTGGTAATTCTTCTATTCAGGAGGGAAAAGAAGAACCACAGAGTTATACAGATAGTAGTTCCTCTTCTACAGAGTCATCCCAAAGTTCCCAAGGTAAGATCCATTTAACTTCTGATTTGTGTAATTACTATTGACATACTGCCTAATTCCAAAATAGTTGCATCTAGGAATTTTAGACAAATATGTATTCATTTGTGAGTTTTTATTTTCATTTGTGTGATATGTAATTAGTGAGCTGAAGTTTTGTTTTTGGGTAAGACTTGTCATTCTTTTCTGCATGACATATGTTTATCAAATAATTGGGAAAATTTAGATGATGATTTTGATAGGTAGGTATCAAACTGCTTACAGTTGTGATTCCTCCTGTTTGCTTTGGGTAAGTAGAAGTAGCAAGAAAGTGAATATACTATTTGAATTGGTTGTTGCTGAACATTGAGAAAGAATTTAGGTGGCCAGAGATGGGCTATAAATTGGCTATTAAGTAGCGTGACTATACATTGCAGTTTGCATAGAACAAGTCCTAGTTTATATCTGTTCTGGCATAATTATTAATATCATTCCCTTTTATTCTCAGAGGTGTCCCAGTTTAGATGATAATTGTATGGCCCTCCTAATTATAAGGAAGGAGCTATGAAGCTAAACTTCATAGTAGGGAAGCTCTTTGTCCTCAGTGCTATTTTATTTATGTTGTACTTCTACGAAGTCTCTTGAAATAAACTCATAATCACAGTCTTTGAACCTACATCTAGTTACTTTAACCACCCTTATTGTCAGGTGGTGTATTATGCTTATGTATTCTGATGCATCTAAGCCAAGCTATTTATCTTCCCTTGATTATTCCTCATTCACTCCATTCCCTCCACCTGCCTCCCCATTGTCCTCTCTGGAATGCTTTCTTATCCCTTTTCTAATACAGATTCTTCATATTGTGCAATCACTTTATTATTTTAACTCTTTAGTGGAGTCTTCCCATTTTTGTCTTACATAGTTCAAATTGCTAATTAATTCCATTAATTCAACTTTACAGTTATTTATTTGTTTATACTATGTATTAAGCATTGTGCTAGAACCTACAAAGTTTGAGTACAATATAGTTCTTGCCCTCTGGGAGCTAAACATCTAGAATAGGGCAAAAAAAATACATGTACAACTTTAGTATAAGAGTTTTATTAATAATAAACTAAAAAATACCACAGGCTGAAAGTTCATACTATAATGAGGAGATGATGAAAAAGTTTCATGAAGGAAGTAGCATTTGAAATGGTCTTTGAAAACTCATTAATTCAAAGTAAATAAAAATGTTGGTTTTTAACAAACAAACAATATGGCACTCATTTTATAAATATATAAAATATTTAGCTTATAAATTGTTGCTATAATAAAAGGGGAACATGAACAGATGTGTGTGTATATGTGTGTGTGTGTGTGTGTGTGTGTGTGTGTGTGTGTATATATATATATATATATATATATATATATATATATATAGTCTGACAATTAAGTTTGCAAACTCATCCTAGAATAAGTGCTACATATCTCATTACTGAATGTCACTGCAGTCACCTTCCAACTACTTCCCTTGGGAAGCCAGTGCCTTAGTCTACCCTTCAAAGCAATTTTGGAACTCTTTCTGGAATGGCTATCAGAGCTGCTGTTATGTGACCCTTGATGTCCTGAATGTCATGAAAATGTCTTCCTTTCAGTATTTCCTTTATCTTCAGGTAAAGAAAATAGTCATTGGGGGGCCAGATCAGGTGAGAAAGGAGGCTGTTCCAATACAGTGATTTGTTTACTGCCTAAAAACTCCCTCAGAGACTGTGCATTGTGAGCTGGTGCATTGTCGTGATGCGTGAGCCATCAGTTGGTGATAAATTCAGGTCCTTTTCATCTTTGTCATGCAGTCTTTTCAGCACTTCCAAGTAGTAAACTTGATTGATTCTTTGTCCAATTGGTGCAAATTCATAATGAATAATCCCTCTGATATCAAAAAAGGTTAGCAACATCATTTTGACTATTGATTTGGACTGACATAACTTTTTTGGTCGTGGAGAACTGGCTGACTTCCATTGTGCACTTTGATGCTTTGTTTCAGGGTCATATTGGTACACCCATGTTTCATCACCAGTGATAACATGGCTCAACACATTAGCTTGCTTCTCCAAAAAGTCTTGGCAAACTTTGACTCTCCTTTGCTTTTGTTCATCATTGAGCTCCTTCAGGACTATTTTTGCACACACCTTTCTCATGCCAAGATTTTCAGTTAAGATTATCCTGTTTCATTAATGTTTACTTGGTCTGCTATGCTTCTTACATTCAGCCAACAATTTTTATGCACAATTTGATGAATTTTTGCACTGTTTTTGTCGATTCTGCTTGGTACTAGCTGCCCTGACCTCTCTTCATCAGTGATGCTTTCTCTCCCATCAGAAAAACGTTTAATCCATTTGTACACTGCCATTTTCTTCATGGCATTCGTCCCCATAAAGGTGGACTAACATGTCCCTGATTTCACTTCCACTCTTGCCAAGTTTAACAAAAAATTTAGTATTTGTTCACTGCTCTAATTTAAGCTCTGACATTGTGACTATGCCACACAAAAACACACAACGATAATGAACGCCACTCAGCAAGACAACCACCACATGTCTACATGAACACAACTGTGAGACACAGATATACCAAGGTTATAAAAACCTTACCTAGTTGTTTGTACAGTGCTGTCAATATAAGCGCCTGGTGGCAAATTTGCGAACTTAATTTTCAGACTGCATATAATCTCAGATTATCTTTTGAAATTACTCTTCTTTTCCTAAGGAAGCTCTATGCCAATCAGTAGTTCCCAAACATGTCATTTCTTTAGTGAATCTTCAGTTTTTATTCTAAGAATGGGACAAAAGTTTGGCTATTTTTGGAAGTAATTTGGTATAAGGTTTTTCTGCTTTTCAATCTGTTATATACATGGCATCATCTAGTTTTATTTGTTCTCTATCATTGTTTATTTAAAAATATTCTATTAAATAGAAAATTTCATAATTCACAATAGGCATATTTAATATAATTGATTACAAAGCTAGTTTTTAAATCCGCATTTGTCCTATTTCCCCATATCCTTGTACAGCCCCTTAGTATATTCTCACAATGACGGGCTGTGCGTATATATGCCATGATTTAAAGAGAAAGGGGTAGAGGTTTTGATCAGTCTAAGATCATGATTGTTTTCAAAATATATAAGGATCATAACTACTGGGAACATAAGCACTACATAGTAGCTCTGTTTTTTTATATTGCTCTTAAAGCTTTTAGCCACCCCACTTTTAGTAACTTTTTCATTTAATGTAATTTCAAACTTAAAAAAGTAGCAGAAAGAGTATAAAGGACCCCTCTGTATACTCTTTACCTAGATTCCCCATTAGTTTACATTTTGCCCTATTGGCTTTGTTGTTGATCCTCTTTCTGCCCCTCTCCCCCAACTGTGTGTTTATAATTTTTAAATTTCTTAAACATTTATGAGTAAGTTGTAGATACCATATCCTTCTAAATACTTACACTTGTAGGTTTGTATTTCTTAAGGCTAGTCTTTTCATAACTAAAATACAGATATCAAAATCAAGGAATTTAATGCTACAATTCTATAATCTGCAGTCCTTTCAGATGTCATCAACTGTCCAATAATGTTCTTTATAGTTTATTCTTTTAGTCCATAATCCAGTTCAGGATCAGGCATTGCACTTATTTGCATTTAATTGTCATGGCCCTTCATTTTCCTTTTAACTTGGAATAATAGTCCCTCAGCCTTTCTTTGTGTTTCTTGACCTTGATATTTTTAAAGAGTCAGTCAGTTAACTTTATATAATATTCTTTAATTTGCTTTTGTCTGATATTTCCTCATGATTAGATTCAGCAGGAATTCCACTGATGTTGTGTCCTTAGTTTTATCTCATCAGGAGGTACATTATATCAGTTTATCCCTATACTGATGATGGGGATCACTTAGCTTTAGGTCATATCTTTCCCTTTTTTTTTTTTTTTTTGCATTATGAAGTTACCATATTTCCCTTTGGAATTAATGTTAGTTGGTAGGGAGATACTTTGAGACTATATAAATATATTCTTCAATCTAACACTTATCTACTAGTTTTAGCATCCATTGATGATTTTCTGAAGTCCATTATTTATATATTTGATAGTTGCATTTCACTGTAAAAATGAATCAACCTTTTCTTGAATTCAGATCTTTTTTTCTGGTGACTTCCTTTATACAAGTCCTGGAATAAGGATATCTTTTATGCCAAGAGAGTTTCTTGATTCTACGGGTTTCCAAACCTTTTCTACCATCTCCCACCCCTAAGAAGTAGCAGTTTAGGCCTTAGATCATATTCCTGAACTGTCTTCTCGCAGACTAGAATAGAGGCCTTCATCTTCACCTTATTGTACCACTTTTCTAGCTCACCTTGGGGGAGGGTTCATCATTCCTTCTACACTATGCTCTTGGAATGTCTTCTATGCTGCCAGCTTTTTTATCATTGATCATTTTATTCTGGACGTTTTGTTTGTTAATTTATAATAATTGTTTTCTTTTCTACAGGGCTACTAGGTTCTCAAAGGCAGGGATCATATGCATCTCTGTATATCCAGTAATTAGCACAGAGGTTAACTAGCACTAAGTAGGTGGTCAGTAAAAGTTTCACTGAATGAATGAACAGCAAAAGGGCAACTATTGTATCTGTGGCATAGTGTTAAGCTTCAGCCTCATAAACTCATTTTCATTGCCTGAGTCCAAAATGTTTTCTTTCTGAGGTTCCCTCTTAACCTTGTGGGTGGGCTTTTCAAGTGGTATACACATGGAGTATTTTTAGATCTTGATAGATAATTAGGTGACTAAGCCTAATGGATCAAGACCATACTTGTCTAGGTCACATACTGAAAATTGGAGAATGAGATCAGACAACTAATTTTGCAAACTCATACCTCATTGCTGAATATTACAGTGGTCACCTTCAAAGTACTCTCCTTGGGAAGCTATGCACTGACACCAGCATCTAGTCCACCCTTCAAAGCAGTTTTGGAATTGTGGAATGGTCATCAGAGCTGTTGTACCCAGAATCTGACAATTAAGTTTGTGAAATTGCCAACATATGCACCAGGAGGCAAGTTTGCAAACTGTGTTTTCACACTTTGGGTACGACAACAATTCTGATGGCCATTCCACAAAAATGGTTCCAAAATTGCTTTGAAGGGTGGACTAGGCACTGGCGTTGGTGCATAGCTTCCCAAGGGGAGTACTTGGTGGAAGGTGACCTTAGTGATATTCAGCAATGAGGTATGTAACACTTTTTCTAGGATGAGTTTGCAACTTAATTGTCTATCCTTGTGTGTCTTCCACAGCTTCTCAATTTTCATTTCTAATTGAATCTTCTTTTTTCCCTTTCTCACTTATAATAGGCTAGCTTCATTGGGTTCCAGATTTTAAAAAAGAAAATATTATTCTGTGTATTTTCATCCTGCTTTTTCTGTAGATGGAAAATTCTTTAAATTTTAAGGTGGATTAGATAGAGTACAAGATTATGTGAAGTACAATGGAAGAGAACAAGGAAACAAAACCAAGCGTAGGAATTAGGATGGAATAAGGCATGAGGCCAATATAAAAATGTATCCTATAAAGACATTGCTTTAAGTAGGCCATAACTGGTTATTAGGATGATTTTTCCAGAAGCTTCATGATCTGGGTAGTCATGAGTGAGGGTAGGGAATAAATCCATGTTAGCAAAACATACTACAGAACTTTTCAGAGCCATTATGTGCTCTGAAATACATATAGTGAAAGATGAAGAGTGGAGTATACAATATAAAATGCTCCCCAACTTTTTGACCATACAACCTTTCTTTTGTAGAACATCTTCTGGAACTAATGTTCTCTGGAACGTTTTGGGCAATGCCATATAGGCAATTAAATGCTGTGAAAACCTTAGGTATTGTGACAGTATTCAAAGGGAAGGTACATATTACATCATAGAAGGGACGTAGACATTTGGGGTTTAGTTTAGAGGAGATGATTTAGATGGGTAAGACATCTGAGAATCATTTTCTATGAGGCATGAGTGATGGAAACAGAACATTTATCATGGAGAAGAGAAGATGAGGATTGAGTTGGGTTGGGTTGCAGGGATATGGGAGCTGTCATCAGTTATCTTGAGAACTGTGATGTGGAAGAGGGAAAAGAATTGGTCTTTGTGAATACATGGACGGAAACCAGAACCATTGGATACAAGTCACTGGAATATCTTTCCACTCCATGTAAAATTTTTTTCTAATTGTCATAACTGTGTAGAGATGGATGGAAATTGTTTTGGAAAGTAGAGAATTTTCTGGTGCTGGTATTCCTAGACTGGCTGGAATTTATTGTGAAGATTTTAGCCTAGGATTATTGATAGCATTAAAAACTTTCTAGCTGATAGGTCTTAGAATTCTGTGAAAGTGTGATATAAGCCTTTTATAGTGACGACACAGGAGACATTCTTCCATAGAGATGCCTGAGTGTCCCTTTGGATCTACCAGTACAGTGTGTATCTCTAGTACCTAACAAGTTGTAAGTGTCCAGTAAATATTTGTTAAATGACTTGTGGGGAAAGATATCTGAGGATCAGCAGGCCACCATCTTCAAGAGAGATAAAGGTCTTCCAAAAAGAGATAACAGCCTTCTCAAAGAAAACAATAATAAATATACAATAGGTTTGGCATTTAAATTACCATTAATAAACTGTGCCCCCCCCAAAAAAAAGAAACAGTAGGTAGAATATATGCCATACCAGGATGTATAATTTCCATTAGACTTCCCCCAAAATCTAGAAGATGTAAGCTACATAATCAAATGGTACTGTGAGATCAGGCTCTTTGATCCTAGCATTATTAGACTTGATAGGCAGTAAATTTATTCAGACTAAGCATAAACCAAAAGTAGAGAGGAAAACCACTCAAGGAATGGTTTTCTTATCTACGGTCACACTCTCATTTTGTGTCACAGTTGTCGAGGTTGTTGCAGTAATACTTTGTGATGGTCAGCTACTCATTCTGAGTATGGGCAAAAAGAGAGTGAGTAATCTCCCCTGTCCCTATAGGATGATGTTATTTATGGTAATGCCTCTGCTAGGTCCTCCCATGTAGACTTTTTTTCTAGTCACTTTTTACCTTATCTCTCTACAAAGGCAATCCTTGCTTTCTTCTAGATTTTTAGTGTATATAGAGTTGGGTTGCCAAGTCATTCTTTGCCTATAGGTCCTCTTACCTAACCAAGGAGTACTTTTGTCATCAGTCAGTTTCCTAAATTTGAGAACTTATGTTATATAAAAAGAATGATTCCCTAATATAATCAGTTCTCTTAAGTTTAAATTCTATATATGTACTTGGAATGAGTCAAGAAAAACTGTTACATGCTTCACATGGCATTTAGTATTGCAGGATAGTGTCCTTCAATATTCTAGATTTTGGGGGGAAGTTTAATGGAAATTGTACATCTCTTGTTTGGCATGTACATTCTACCCTGTTTTTTTGTTTTTTGTTTTTCATATTTTTTTTTTTATGGGGAGCATATAGTTTGTTTATGGTAATTTTAAAATTTCAGATCTATTGTATAATGATTTTGTTTTCTTTGAGAAGGCTGTTGTTTTTTATGAAGAGTAGTTTCTCAGCCCCAACTTTTTTTGACAACTTTTTGATTTTCAAAAATACAATATTCATAGAAGGTTGAACTTATGTTATATAATATTTATTCTTGTTTTGGGGGCTACATGAATTCTTTTCATCCTTTTGAGATGTTTTCACTGACCATTCTTATTCAAAATATTCTTTTTCTTTCTGTGTATATATATATTTTTTTTCATTTGCCCTAATCATTTTATTTTGTGTCTCCATTATAATCTAAACTTGGGAGTAGGTATCATGCATTTATATATCCTACATAATTTTCTATGTGGTCTCTTAAAGAAAGGAGTTTAGGAACTTAACAATAGTCTACTCCGACCTGCTTATTCTCTAATTGAAAAACTCAATAAATAATTTGTTACTTGATTTGATGCACATTTAGTACTTACATGCATATCTGTAGACAGAGCATGCATATAATAAACCTTGATTTAGGGCTGCAGTTTATTTTGAAACTAATGAAAAGTCTTAGAATTGAGGATTTTTCAGGCCACCACCACCACAGTACTAACTTTTCTATTGTCTTTTGTAGTTTATAAAACTCTTTTACATGTATCATTTCATTATATCCTCAGAAATTCTGGGAGATAGAGAGGTGATTTTATTGTTGCCATTCTAGAAATAATGATACTAAGACCCGAAGAATCAACTTGTTTATAAATTGATAGAGCTGGGGCTGTAACCTAAGATTTTGAACTCCAAATGTTATTTATACGTGTCCTATTATATCATGCTGCTTCTAGGTCATTTATCCATTCTTATTGGTGGGCAGGATTTCCTTTCAGTAATTCAGTCATCCAATAAGTGTTGACTGAATGCTGAGGTTTGTAATACAGAATACATGTTTAGGTTCATTGGGGAAAATAAGACTCCTACAGCATTTTGTTCTTACTCTACACAAACATTTAACCAACTACACAAATGCACACCTATTTATTATAGCAATTATCATATTGAATTGTAATTTGTCTTTTTACATGTCTGTCTCCCCAACCAGATTGTGTACTCCTTGAGCATCCTCTCATTATTCTGTGAGCTCCTTTATATCCTCAATACCAAATATAAACTCTGGCACATGGGCGCCCAATTTGTTGAATCAATGAATGAATGAATAATTAAATACAGACATGAAAGACATTATGCCCTTTGGGGGCTTATGGTCTTCTTGGGGAGATAAAGCATGAAGTTTAAAATAAATACAAAGATTTAAAAAAAAAACATTGTTTTTTTTTTAAGAGAAACTTTGTTTATAGGGTTGTTTTTTTTTAACTAATATAAAACAGATTCCCAGCCTGTAGTTCATGTAATTGCTTCCCGGCGTCAGGATTGGTCAGAACATGAGATTGCAATGGAGACTAGCCCCACCATAATTTATCAGGATGTATCCAGTGAATCACAATCAGCTACTTCAACAATCAAAGCTCTATTAGAACTCCAACAGACAACAGGTATGACTTCACATGCTCAATTGAATGAAGCATGTTATCTCTAGAGATGGGTTGTGCTAAAATACTACCACTGTTATATTTTCTTTGTTATTATTTGAGCACATTTCCCCCCTCTGGACTTGTCTATCATCATTGCTACATTCTGTTTACTTGTCAGTTCATTAAGATGTGCACAGGAATACTGAAGAATAGATACAATCAGTAGAAAGGAGAGGGGAAAAAAAGAGCTCTTTTTTGTCTCCTGATTAAAATGGACAATCCTGTTGTTTCTTGTCACCAGAAAGGAGTAGATCTGTCACTTCAAAGCAGATAGATTGATGCAGCACAGTTGTCAGTTCTATTCCAGAATAGTAGGCAGATTGAAGGGCCCCTGCCATCCTCCTTGATATTGGTGGGTGATAAATGGTTTTATGGCCATAAAACACCATCAGTGGCCCTTCCTAGTATTCTAATTTGCTTTAATTTTATCTTCATATTTATTTTGTATAATTAATCACTTGAGCTTCTATGTAAAGCTATTCTCATTTAACAAGATCTTATCAGTATTTCTAGTTATTAAATATCTTCAGTAAACTCTAGGCAAAACCTGTGTTATAAATACTGTTTTCTATTATAATAGGTCAAAAATTGTCAGAGTATTTAAGGGACCTTAGCAATGATCTCATTCAGCCCTTCTATTTTATGAAAAAGTAAACTGAGATCTAGAGAGATTACCCAATTGGTTAATAGCAGAGCGAGACTCCCCATCTTTTGATTCCTATCTAGTTCAATGTCCTCTCTACTTGTGGGATGACTTTTATATTCTTTTGGTTTCATTTTGCTTTCTTTGTTTAAATGATTATTTTGATTTTGTCACCTTATATACTTTGTGGGAATAATCTGAATGATCATTCAGTGGACTTAATTACTGGTTATTATTTGTTATAATATCCACTCTACACTACCCAAAGAATACTGACATTTAATGTAAGTCTTTGGTTAAGCTTTCTATATGGTTGGTGTTATTTTTGGCCTTAGTTATTTCCTCGGCTTTTTGTTTTTGACATACTCAACCATTTCCATTAATGCCTTATAGAGGGTGGAAACTAAACGAGTAGATTTTGTAGAAAAAGTGGTCTGTCTGTGGAAACCATTCTTGATTTCAGACCATTCCATAAGATATTTTTATAGGAACAGGGAGGCCATTTTTTTCTTAACACTTAAAAAAAATTTATATTTTAAGAGTCATTGAAAACATTATAATATTTATTTAGAAATTATGTCAAAATTTTAACAGATCAAATTAAACTGATCACTGTATTATGCTATTTGGGTAGGTATGCCTGAGAGCAAATCATGCTTTGTACTGCTTATTCACCCTTTGTTTTCAGGTTGGTGAATTCAAGGATGCCAGTGACTACCTTGAAGAAGGGTAAAGGAAATGTTCTAAAAGAAGTGTGTACAAGGGAAACAGACTCAGTTGTCTGGCCTAGTGATAATAGGGTGGGATTGTACTCTTGATTGCATATGAGTTCTTCATACTAGGCTGCTGGGTATGGTGGCACAAGTTGTGGACTCTATCACCATAAATAGCAGTCTGCTTTTTTTTTTTTTTCAACTTGTCTCCTTAGTCACTGCCAATTTGGCACCCCAGAGGTCTGGTTCATTATTCCTGTGGACAACTCTGGTTTTGGTACTTGTTTGTAATAAAAGTTGACTTTTCCCCTGACTTTTTTATGCAGTAAAGGAAAAATTGGACTCTAAACCAAGACAACCCACTATTGATTTGAGTCAAATGGCAGTGCCTATTCAGATGACCCAGGAAAAGAGACATTCTCCTGAGAGTCCATCAATTGCTGTGGTAGAGTCAGAACTAGTTGCTGAATACATCACTACTGGTAGGTGTCCTAAAAAGTAGTATTAAGGTAGGAGAGCTACCTTTCTGGATTATATGGGATGGTTGTTGGGGGGAAACATTTTTTATGTTTCTAGATCTTTCCTAGTTTGCTCTGATTGGCATTGTCCTTGGGATTTACTGTCTTTAATAAGTAGAGAAAATAAAATCAATGGATTGTTACAAAGTTTGCAAGTAATGTAAAACTGTAACTTGGCCATAGGTATTATCTGTGAATGTAAGACAACCTTTACAGACAGAGGATAAAATATCTTTTATCTAAGAATAAATATTTTTATGCATCTGAATTTTTAGTTTTGGAGGAGAGGAGGTGAGTCAAAGGAGAAGGTATAAAATCTAACCCTTTTTTAATCTAAAGGAAAAAAATGTGGAAAACTTTAAATTCCTGTAAATGCTTAGGAGTTCTGGTGGAAATTGAATTAGGAATTTGTTTAAAATGTGGTCTGGCAGAAAAAACACTAATGAGATTTTTGGATGGCATATATAGAGAAGTGGAGCAGGAAGGATAATAGATTCTTTCTCTCATATTCTGGTGAGACCACACCTGGAATACTGCTTTCTGTTTTGGACACTTCATTACCTTGAGATTTGAACTAGTTCAGAGAGTAATAATGTGAATAATTAGGGGTTAGGAGAGATGACTTATGAGGCAATATGATACGTAAAGAATACCTGTGTTAAGTATTCTTTAGCAGTGATTAAAAGAGAACATAAAGTTACTAATAGTTGAAGGATATAAATACCAAAGCAGAAAAGAAATTCTTTGGTATCATTTTAGGAGATACTAAGACTAATTGGTTAAAATTGCCAAAAGGGAAAATTCAGTTAAAGATTATGAAAAGCCATCTAGCATTTTGAGATTTTAGCATAAACTAATAAAGCAGAGGGCAGTATATTGGGGAAATCAGTATTAACCTGTGGGGATAGACTAGATTATAATAAACAGATGAAAAGACCTGTGATTTCTTCCCTTACTTATCCTTTTCAGAACGCACTGATGAGGGGACAGAGGTTGCTTTTCCCCTTCTAGGTAAGTGGTGTGCATCCATTTGTAGTATAACCAAAGGTAAAAAAAGTAATTGTTTTGGGGAGAACCACTTAAATGGATGCACTCTACTCTGATCTGGTAGAGGAAAGGGAAGCTCCACTCAATGAAAGAAAGGGAGAGAGATTTTCCTTTTACAGAATAGTGGGATTCTTTCTCAGAAATGAGCAATTTGACATTGGAAAAGAGTTGTTTAAAGAAAAAGTTACTATTTTATGGTGCTTCTACAGCCTGGTTACGGTCACTTCAGCTGTTTTCCAAATGTTCACTCTATGACGACCTCTTTATCTCTTCCCATCATCTCCTCATGGAGCATTTTCTTTAACTTCAAAGTAGCATTCTGGCCTTGGTCTCTTGTATTATCCTGTGGTGGATGTTAGTTTTCTTTAACTTTCCTGCACTCTGGGGAATTACTCTAGGGAAGAGATTTATACTCTCTTGAATGAGGATTATTTTTTCTTAAAAAAATTTAATGTAATAATTATGAAGATTAATATGAACAGCAGAAATGTTTTACATAATCTGATAATTTCATCAGAAATTATCTCTATTTTTCAAATTATTTATTTCTGATGATGCTTCCATCAATAAAAACTTCATTAATTTGCTTGCTTAATTTTAATATTATTATGATTTGTTTTTTCTCCTATTCAGTCAATATCAAAAATGATTTCAGTAGTTGTTTTAATATAAGCTCTAACTTCCTTTTTTCTGGTTTGCTTAAGACATACAGAAGATTTTAACTCACACAATATAAAATGTAAATATAAAGCATACTGTGAAATATAGTAAAATACTACAGGTACATTTATAAAAGAATATTGATGATGGCGCCTATGATATCTTATAGCACACCTAGGCATATTATACAGCAACAACAGAAAAACTGCATTTCTGAGTATAGATAGAAATAAATAAAACTTGTTTATATTTCACTGGATAGTTTTAAAGTTCTATGCTTAGAACACATAAATGGCACTTTTACATTGATTTCTGTAGTGATCATCTTACCCTTTGTCACACTAGTGACTTTTCCAAGTATGGAACCACTACTACTTGAAATTGTAGATTAAGATATATGAACATTAGAATCATGGATTATAGAGAGTTTTGATATTCTCAAAATCCTTAGCTCTTTAATAGATTTTTTTTAACTCTGTCTCTGATTCAAAAAGTTTGTTTCCCAGTAATCATAACGTTTTTAAAGCTCTGTAGAATAAGAAGTGGTGAGTGTTTATATTGTTTAAAACATTGAAATTGAGGCGGCTAAAAGATTATCAATTGGCATCAATGTAGATGTATCACTTACTCCAGGGGACCCATGTAGCAAGAGCATTAAGAAGTGGGTTATTTCAGTCTGTCAGAGCAGCTAACTTTGACAAGATGAGAGAACATTGCTTTTTCTATTATTTTGTTACTTTATGTTTTAGCACTTAACAATATAAGGACCATTTTCAATCCATTACTTCATTTTGTCCTCTTCTGGGTAGAAAAAAATTACTATCCCATTAAAAAACAAAAATCAAAACAAAACCTCTAAGCTTCAGAGGTTAAATAGAGTTTAAGTAGGACTCTTGGCCCAGTTCTTTTTCTGCATATCATCTTGACATCTTACAGCTTTAGGAACTGCAAGGGGGCATGACAGTGTCACTTCATGTAAAGGACTGAATGCTTGTGGGTTTTGTATTGCATTTGTAACTGGCACCAAAAGATTAAAGAACTTGTATTGTCTTACTGTCCTTAAAGATTTTCATCTGGGAATTGGTTACAGAAACTAACTGATTATTGTTTTGTTACCTCAGTGGGGTAAAGGTCATTGGAGAAAGTGAGTATAGCTCACAGGAGGTCGTAACTTTAAGGGGTTTGCTCTTCTTTTGTGGTAATAGTTTTCACAGTGCTTCCACATAACATTTCTCATCTCATCCTTATAATAGCTCTGTTATTCCCATTTTACAGATGAGGACACAGAGTCTCAGAGAAGATAAGTGACTTTTTCAGAGTCACGCAGCTCATAGATGGGCAGACTCTGGTCTTCTGCCTCCTAGTTCACAGTACCACACTTTCTCTGTGATGCAATCTCACAGACATTTGTTTAAAATGACTACTGGTTACAGATGCTGTGGTGATTTCTGAAGAAATATCATCACCTCCTCTATTTTCAGTCAGCCATCGTTCCCAGCCCCAACAGCCCTCCCAGCCCCAGCGGACCCTGCTCCAGCATGTGGCTCAGTCACAGACTGCAACACAGACTTCAGTGGTGGTGAAGTCCATCCCGGCATCTTCCCCTGGAGCAATCACCCACATCATGCAGCAGGTTGTAGCTCTTCTTTTTAATTCCTACCTTGTATAATGGACTTTTTCCTGAAATAAGGTTCTTTTTCATCTCATAAGAGAAGAAATAACTGAATTGAAGACAATGGAAAGTAAGAACTAGTATTCTTGGATCATCTGTGAACTCTTAACATTTCAAAAGGGCAGGGCTATCTAGATGAATCTGTGACATCAGAATTGGTCACTGTTGCTATGTATTTTATTACAGAAGAGTTTATCACCAAGGTAAGATTTTCAGATGAAATGGAAGTTTGCTTGTTTCACTGTTTGTTGCTGGGGTTTTGTTTTACTTTTTTGCTTTTATAATGAAAACTCATGGAAATATTGTGAATAAGTAGGTAAATAAATATTGACTTTTTTGTTTTTACTATATGTAACCAGTTAAGGAGGAAAAGACTCAATAGTAAGGAGAATGAATTAATATAGAACAGGAAATCTGGTACCAGGGATAATGGGGAAAAAGAAACATGTTGCTAAGTTGATTTTGTGTCAGATACTGTGCTTTGAGCTTTAAATAGATTAACTTGTTTAATTCTCACTATGATCCTGTAAGGTGGGTATATTATCCCTTTTACAAATGAGAAAACTCATGCTCACAGAAGTGAAGTAATTTATCCTGAGTGACAGAGCCAGGATTTAAACTCAAAGCAACCTACCTATCTTTATTATAAAGTGATATCATACATATCAGATTTAAGTATGATTTATCATTAGTATTCATGTAAATCACCATCACTTGACTGGTAGCTGCTGACCCTAATAGGAGGCAAACTACCTGAAAGACAGTGCATACATTGTTGAATTAAAAACCTGTATGTGTAAGTTTGTTATGAGATAGGGAAGGGTTTCAATTAAATCTCATAGTTTTAAACTTTAGAATGGAGGTATAACAGATGAGAAAGTAGCAGGAGGGATGGGATTGGGGTGAATCTTGTCACTAAGGGAAGCCAGATGGGCAGAGGTTTTACTGGGTGTCAGATCTTAGCCTGGAGCCTGCCCTCATCTGGCCTATCCTGACATTGATCTTTCTCAAGGCATGCAGAGATAGGCTGACCAGATGTACCATTTTAAACAGGACAGAAAACAATGGTACTATCCTATTTCAAATGTTAAGTGTGGTCAGCCTAGTCTGGCTGGGTTCAATTCAAAGTTTCAGTATGCTAACCATACATACATTTTAAATGGGATAGTCCACTCTCCTTCCCCCCTGGGAGCTGAGTCTCTGGGAAGCTATTGCCTGATGGGCCTAGAATCTGAGCAGAGGGACCAGGAGGGCTAGTGCAGAGGGTTGTTGATCCAGACCTTTGTGAAGCCTGAGGAAGCATCTCCACTCGGAGCAGAGAGGCCCTCTTTGGGGACCGAGATGGACACATCCTTCAGACAACAATTTTTACTTTCTGAACAGTGTTGGACATGTGCACAGCCGAAGTGGTCTTCTCTGAACCTTGGCTTTTCTCTGGATGCCTCACTGCTGGGTTGCTGTGTCTTTCTTTGGACAGTCAACATCTGTGATGACCAGGCCAGAGAGCTGTTTCTTGAGCCAGGGAGCCTTTTCGTCTTTTTCTGTATTGGGCTGTGCTTATTCCTCTTACCTAAAAGTTCTGGGCCCTCTAGGACTTTCATTATAGAAGTGAGTAGATCAGTTTTTATAGTACTTAATGTCTGAAAGTTGAAATTATAAGAGTCTCAATCTAAAGCCCCCTTTAGATTTAGAAATCTTAAGGTTTCTTGATCTTTTTAGGCTCTTTCCTCTTGAAAATTTTTACATGAATGTCATAACCAGGTCTTTTCCAGTTTGAGGAAAATGTAGCAATGTAGTTGTTTTTCTTATTTCATTCTTACTTTGTACCTTTTTTACTTAGGCATTAAGCAGTCATACTGCTTTTACCAAACACAGCGAGGAACTTGGAACTGAGGAGGGCGAGGTTGAAGAGATGGACACTTTAGACCCTCAGACAGGTCTGTTTTACCGATCTGCCCTGACTCAATCACAGTCAGCTAAACAGCAGAAACTTAGCCAGCCCCAGCTGGAACAGACTCAGCTGCAAGTGAAAACTCTGCAGTGCTTCCAAACTAAACAGAAGCAGACCATCCACCTGCAGGCAGACCAGCTCCAGCACAAGCTTCCACAAATGCCCCAGCTTTCCATCAGGCATCAAAAACTCACCCCTCTCCAGCAAGAACAAGCACAGCCCAAACCAGATGTACAGCACACACAGCATCCCATGGTGGTCAAAGACAGGCAGCTTCCTACCTTAATGGCACAGCCTCCACAAACTGTAGTACAAGTGCTTGCAGTGAAAACGACACAGCAACTCCCTAAACTGCAACAGGCTCCGAACCAACCAAAAATCTACGTGCAACCCCAAACCCCCCAGAGCCAAATGCCGCTCCCAGCCTCATCAGAGAAACAGCCAGCAAGCCAGGTAACGGAATATTGATAGCATGCAAAGTTAAACTTCTCTGTTCATGGAAAAAATGGGACCATCACAACCCTATTGTGATTAGCAGTGCTTTCTCCGGGCAAGAGGAAACTCAAAAGCCTCGTTACACTGGTGTTAATTTGTCCCATCAGAAGGTTAACATTAGGGAAGAAATGCACTCATTATAGGAAGGGGGAAAAAAAAAACGTAGTCCCCCAGAACTTGATTTTCCAGGTAGTTTTTAATGAAATCACTTTGGCATTGATCAACAGTGCATGGAAGTGTTATCCTTAAATTTCTTTTTTAGATATAAATTATTTATTTCCATGCCTGTAAACTTTTATTTCTGTGGCAGTAATGCTAAATAAGCTATGGTCTTTAAAGGAGCTTTATGGAACATCTTCCTTTGTAGTTTATATCATCACCATCTACTTAATAAATTATCTTCTAGATTTATATTCTAAATTGCAGAGGAATTATCTGTGGATATTCAAAAGAAAATTATGTTAGGGAAAATCAGTGACTTTGTAATAATGCATGTGTGTGTATTATAAATACATATACATAGAATATGTTTGTATACATGTATTTTGAAGCAAAAGATAAAAACCCTTTTTATTTTAAAAAGCTGAAAATTATTTGAAATTATTTGAGACAAGTTGAAGGTATACTGTGTGGGGAATATAAATCCCAAAGGAAAACAAGGCTGCTGTGACTTTTTTTTCCTTTACTGCTTTGAACCATGGCTGGCTGAACAAAGGTTCTTTCAACCCGTTCTCTTTTTCTAGGTTTCTTAAAAGTAACCAGATATACTTTCCCATCCAGCCCTCTGATACACCAAGCTTCAAAATATCTTCTAGTATACCACACGAATGTTTCTTTTGCCATATTGTCTGGGGTATTTGATAGGTTTTCTCAAAGAGATGTAGCTGTAACACACACAACCCCAATTTATTTTCAGGTGGAGCAGCCAATTATAACCCAAGGATCCTCTGTTACAAAGATAACTTTTGAGGGGCGCCAGCCACCCACAGTCACAAAGATAACTGGTGGCAGTTCTGTGCCTAAGCTGACATCACCAGTTACAAGCATATCTCCCATTCAGGCCTCTGAGAAGACAGCAGTGTCAGACATTTTGAAAATGTCTTTGATGGAAGCTCAGATTGATACAAATGTAGAGCATATGGTAGTGGATCCCCCAAAGAAGGCTCTTGCCACCAGTATGCTCACTGGTGAAGCAGGAGCATTACCGTCCACCCATGTGGTGGTGGCAGGGATGGCGAATTCCACTCCCCAGCAACAGAAATGTAGAGAGTCCTGTTCAAGTCCATCTGCTGTTGGCCCTCCTCTAACAACAAGAAAAATCGATGCACCAGGAGTGCCTACGACAGGCCAGTTCATGCGTATTCAGAATGTAGGCCAAAAGAAAACTGAAGAGAGCCCAGCAGAAATTATCATCCAGGTAAGACTTGGAAGGAACATGAGAAATATTGGGCATCCTGAGGGGGGGTGGGGGGGTGGTGGATTTGTGTGTTTCGGGATGTCACAGAGAGAGTCAAGCCAAGAAAGGAAAAAGACAGAGATTGGTCAATACTCATCACAAATGTACAATTTTAATACTTACTTTCTGGGAGAGAGTCCTAGAAAACCGATGGGTACTGTCACACAGCACACCTCGGAGGAGCCCATGTCGGCTGGGGTTGCTGCTGCAGGCCACGCCTCCCAGTGCTCATTCAGCATGCGCCCCTGCTGGCCCTGACTTCCGGGGTCAAACCTTGGACTCCAGTCACTGCTCAAGCACCCCCGGGGTGGAACTGGATTGTACTTCTATTTCAAAGCCATTTCAGGGGCCCTTCCCTTGGAAAAACGCAATTCTTGCAAATGTGTGGTTTTCAGGACAATAAAACCCTAATTAACTGAAATGTCTGGAGAAACGTTAGAGCATGTTTCTAAGTAATTTAATTTTATATCTAACTTGGAATTAACCACAGAGAGTTACTTTTTATTTTAATCATTGTCATTGAAAAAATCTCATTATGGTTACTGTCCTGCCTTGGTAAGTACAGGCTAGTGGTCATGGAGTCTCCCTGTGCTTCATTCTAAAACTCACCCTTCATCATGCACAATGGATCAGGACTTGGGGAAGTATGTAGTCCACACCACCCCTTAGAAGTTGTGTGTCACTTCCCTTTCTCCTTGCAGGGTATCAGGCTGTCTCCTTGACAGTTGTCATTTTTTAATAAACTGACACATGACTTAGAAGATATCCAAGTAGCACATTTTAGTTAATTGAGAATTTGAATTTATTGAAATGTGGTAGTCTAGGATTAACCATAGATTCACTGTTTTATGACAGAAGTTCTTGTGGTAAACTTTCCCTTTTCCATGATGCCAAGCAATGAGAGAATGCAAACTGACCAATATTATTCCAAATATGATAAGAATGGGGGAAGTGCTTAAAGGAAAGTAGAAGTGGCCCTTTAATTATTCAAATAATTTGTTCCTGTGAAAGCAAGTGTTAGTGAATTAAATAACCCTTGACAAAAGAATTTGTTTTCTTCCCCCCTGCCCCACCCTGAAGAGGTAGGGTACAGGGAAAAAGGAATGGTTTCCTGGCTTTGCTATTAACTGTGTGACTTTGGGTACGGCCACTTAACCTTACTGTGCCTTAGCTTCCTCAGTAAAACAGGAATAAGGAATGACACCTTTACATGATGAATGTAAGGATTACAAAAATTGAGGTGAAGCACCGAGCACAGTACCTGGTTCATAGTGATTGCCCAATAAATGGTTATTATTACTATTTTTACTAAAATTTATTATGGCTCCTTGTGGTTTAAATTGGTATACTCACTAAATTATAAATAATTTTGAATAGCTTATTTGAAAGTTATATTCTGCACTTCATGAACGGGTGCAAATATAATTTATTTCATGTATCAACCATAATAGCTAATGAATAGTTTCTCTGCAGAATACTCAACTAACTTGTAGCACCTGTCATGTTTTAAGTTGCTGTGTCAGAGAAGGACAGCATAGTGATTAAAAACCAAGATTTTGGAGTAAAAAATACCTAAATTTGATTCTCACCTGTACTCTTTACCAGAATTTTGGCTTTGAGCAACAGAGTTAACCTCTACTTCAGTTTCATTATCTATAAAATGGAAACAATAACATTTACCTCACAGGGTTATTTTGAGGATTAGGTGAGAATATGTATAATATAAAGCAACTGGTCAAGTGTCTGATATAGAGTAATAACTCAATAAAGAGCCCTTGTTATTATAATCATTATCAATGTATTGTTAGAACATTTTCATATCTTATTAGTTATACTGAGCTTTGACCTGAAGTACTGATTTTACTGATTCAGTAAAATACCTATAGGGGTGAGTGAAGGAAGTATGCAGAAATGCTTTGATTACTTGAGAAATAGTCTATAAAAATTCAGTAATAGATGCTTTGAATGAAAATCATTGTTCTTTGTAGAGAGATAATGTGTATCATTTGTTCATTCATTCATGTATTCATTCATTTATTCTACATGTATTATTTAACCTCTGTGTTCCAGGCACTGTGTTAAGTGCTGAGGATAGATAGTAAACAAGATGAGTATCTTTTCTATCCTAAAGGAGTCTTCTATATATATGGAATTCATAGAATTTTAGAACTGCAAGGATCTTGAGAGCATATCTTCTCCAACTATCTTATTTTACAACTCAAAGAAGTGAAGTGATTTACTCAGAAGTTATCAAGGCGGAGCCAGAGCTAAACAAAAATTCTAGTCCTCTGATGCTGTCTGAGACTTTTTCACAATAATTAACTATGTGAAACAGAGAATCAATTTCTAGGCATCTTACAAAATTCTTTTGGTAGTATTAAAATTAAATTCACATCCTACCCCAGTAGAAAGTTGTTATGGTCTGGTATATTTGCAAAGTGCTGATATTCAACTTTGCTCTGGGGTTTTAATGTTACAGATACATTATTCATTTGGTCAATGTTTATTGAGCATCTAATGTGTGCCAGGCCCTATTCAAAGCTCTGGGACTTCAGCAATGAAAAAGATAGTCAAGATCTTGCTCTGGTCCATACTTTCATATTATATTTTAAGGGTGAGAAAAAATTAGCAAAAAAAAAAAATTAGCAAACAGATAATAAATACAATGAAGAAAATGTACTAGAACATAGTAAAAGTGCGAGTGGGACCAACCAACCCAGAACTCTGATTTTATGGTCATAGAAGGAAGGTTTCACAAAGTTTCTTACTATGAGCATTTGGGCTAAAATACAAATGACAAGATGGGAAGCAGCCATTAGAAGAAAGCATATTCCATGAAGAGGGGAAGAACTAGTACAAGTGAGTTTGGCAAAAGGCTGGAGCCATGGTGAGGAGTTTAATTTTAAAGCATATACAATAGGAAACAATTGTAGTTTTAAGAAGGTATGATGTGGACTGAATACCTTTTTAAAAGATGTCTGATAAGAGAAAGAATAGACAAGGCGAGTGTTTATCCACTGTTATTTTTATTGTTAAAAAGATAGTTTTGTCCTCTCTGTGCCCATTTTGAATAAAGATTGTTACAACGTGACCCAAACAGATGATTCTTCCTTTGAAGTACCAAAGGATTGCCAAAGACCTTAAAATACTATTGTAATATCAGCAAATTAATCATTCATTTTATAGATAGTAATGAGCAAACTTACATTTTAAATGCCCTTCAAAGTCTATCTCTTGAATTAGGCACAGACTTTAGCCTTCTTTGTTAGCAGAGGAACTGTCAAGGAGTAGAAAGATCACTTTGAGTTTTATAGTACTTGGATTTGAATCTTGACATTAATCCTAACCAACTGTGTGACTTTGATTAGTTTCCTCATTTGTAAAATGGAAATACTATTTTCCTTATAGTCTTATGTTGGGGATGTAGTAGAATATCATATGTGAAATCACCTAGCACAGTGCCTGGCATATAGTAGTTGTCCAGTAAATGCCAAAATCCTTTTCCTTCTTTATGTCATTGGGGAAACAAATTATTCTATTACCTTTTCTTACTTTAAAGCTCTTCTGTGTCTTCTTTTCCAGGCCATTCCCCAGTATGCTATTCCTTGTCACTCCAGCTCCAATGTGGTAGTAGAGCCCAGTGGGCTCCTTGAGCTAAACAACTTCACCAGTCAGCAGTTGGATGACGATGAGACAGCAATGGAGCAGGACATAGACAGTAGCACAGAGGATGGAACTGAGCCCAGCCCCTCTCAGAGTTCTGCTGAACGGTCCTAGTGTTTTGGATGCAGGAGTGCACTTTAAAACCTACTTGGTTACCAAGTGTCCAGGGAAGCCCTTGTATTTTGATGTCTAAAAAGAGCACTTTGCCCATGCTTAGGCTATAGACCCTGAAACAGCAGTGTTTCAATAAGAATTGCTGTAGGAGCAGCATTTTAAAAGAAGATAAAACTTACAGGGGGAATATACTTAAAAAAAAAAAAAAAGAAGAAGAAGGAAAAAAAGGTGCCCATCTACAGTGACATAAGACCTAATATTCTTCCTCTGTTGGACCATGGCTGATGGAAAAGTTTGTCTTGCAGTGAAAAGAGACTTTTCCTGTGAATGTTCCTCATCTGGTTTCTACTGAGCAAAACACCATCGAAAAGGAGAATGTGAATAGTTCGTATTTTGAAATGGTGTGTCAGGAACAGGCTTTTTTTTTTAAATCTTGTATGTTTTTGAAAATCCATGAAAGTGTTGAATTGGTTAACATTTTACATTTATTCAGTTTATAAAATAACTGGATGGTGGAAATCAGATCCCTAACCAGTGGGAAATGCTTTTTGGGTGGCTTGTACATTACCATTTGTGTGCTAATTTATTGTGTTGTTGTTCCTTTGTGCTCTAGGTGGCACACTTGCCTTCTATTTATTTAAATGTAAACATTTCAAAACAGGCCATATTTCTTCTGACAAATTTCCTGCAAACCAGGATTGCCTACCTTTTCACCTCCTGCCCTCCCCCTCCCTCCCCCTTAAGAAAACTTACGAGAAAATGTTTCATTGTGAAGCAGAGGAAAAAGAAACATTTTCTGGCCTAAAGAAAATGTTCAGTTGTGTTCAGGAAAACAAATTATTCATATGATGCTATATTTACGTTGAAATTGCACATTCATGTTGAACAGAGACTTTGAAAGAACTTTTACATACTTTTGTTTAAACCCTTTGAAATGTATAAGAAGCTCATTTACAGTTCTAAATGTAATGTTTTTAAGCATTCTACCTTTTTAGGACAATTTGTTTAAGCAATATGTTTGGGTCTTGTGATCACTGTCTGTCACAAGTAGAATGTGAGGGATAAGAGGGTGGGAGGGTAAGGGTCAGTTTTGACAAGTTGTGGCAAAGGAAACTATACTTTTCATTTTTAAAAAAATGTAAATAGAAAAGTTTTTAACGGTTTTATATAGATTTCACTATAAATAAGCATTTTAAGACTGACAAATGTTGAACTGTATATACCTATATCAGCATAACTGCCCAATTTTTTGGTGCTGAAGTACTGTAAGTAGAATTCATCAACAGTCTCTTCATTTTTGCATCTATACCTGGAAAAAAAAAACTGTGATACTATAGTTAATAAATTTCCACTCGAGTGACACTGAAGATTTAAACACAGGCATTCATAAGATGCACTGATCTCTGGTAGTTGTCATTATTTCTATTAGGTGATGACTTACCCATAGATGGAGCTGTTGGATATTATTTTATTGTACAAATTTATGTTTAAAAGACTTCGTGACTGTTTATAGTTGAAAGTAATTTTTACATCTCGGGTCATAGACTTCTTTGAGTATCTGATTACACTATGAGCTGTCTTCATAAAAAAGACAAACATGCCAATATACATGTTAGATTTTCCATGCAGTTTTAGGGGTTCATGGGCCCCTCAGCCTATCCATGTATTGCAGGTTAACCACTCTGTTATGGTCGACCCATTACTTACAGATGTAAGTTTTTATAAAATAAAATATCTTTTAAATATTTGTGGATCAGGTAACAAGAGCAAACTTGAATAAAATTACTATATTTCTACTTCTACATACTCTGGCAGCATAGCATACCTGTGTCCCTTCGAGAATTTAGCCTTAATATGTTTCAGCAACCAGAAGGGCAAATGAAACTTCCATAGCTTACGTTTTTAAAAAATTAGTGTATATATTAACAGATTATCAAATGCGGGATTTTAATTTTTTTCTCTTATAAAGGTATTAATTTCAAGAATAGCATGAATTTATTTATTTAATCAGCAGATAATTAATTAAACATCTTCTGTGTGCCAGGTACTATTCTAAGCAAGCACCATGGATACTGTAGTGAATAAACAAAATCCTACCCACTCTAATGGAGTTTACAAACAGGGCTTCCTGCTGATGACGTGGATGCAAGCATTGAAGGAAGGAGGAAACAAGAATGACTCTTAGGTTTCTTCATTAAGTGGATGGTGTTACCATATGTGGATCTCCAGTCATCCCTAAAGTCTTGGCATTATATTTCATGATTAAGTCCATGAATTGTGAGGCACATGCTACAAAATTATTAGAATTCTAACAACTGTCATAGGCACTGATGAGAAAATGCATTTGGTTTAAAGTAAACTGATAAATACTTCATACTGCAGATGCAGTTTGCAGTGAACTTAGAGAACTTTTTTGTAAAAATAGCTTTATTAAGATTAATTTGCATGCCATACAAGTCACCCATTTAAAGTGTATAGTTCAGTGGTTTTTAATATAGTCATGGAGTTGGGTAACCATCACTACGATTAATTTTATTCTTTTGGTACTTCTTATTTCTCAGTTACATTTTACATACAGTATTATACTGGTTTCAGGTGTACAGCACATTGATGAGTCTTTTATATAACTTACGAAATCCTCATTCCAATACATTTGGTTCCCCTCTAACATCATACGTAGTTATTACAATGTTGTTGACTATATGCCCTATGCTGTACTTTACACCCCTGTGACTATTCTGTGACTGTTTGTTTTAATATTTCTTGATTTCTTCCCCTTTTTTACCCACTCCTCCAGCTGTCGTCCCATCACCACAACTAATCTAGTACCCATCTGACACCACACAAAGTTACTGCAACCTTACTAACTATATTCCCATGTTATACTCTGAATCTCCATGATTATTGCCTGGTAACAACCAAACTAAATTTCTCCATCCCTTTCCCTTATTTTACCCACTCTCCCATCCCTCCTCCCATTTTAAAGAAGCCCTTCTAACATTCTTTGTATTATAGTATTGATTTGGTGGTGATGAATTCCTTCAGTTTTTTCTTGTCTGAGAATCTCTTTATCTGTCCTTCAATTTTGAATACTAGCCTTGCTGGATACATTAACCTTGGTTATAGATCGCTGGTTTTCATCACTTTAAGTGTTTTCTGCCATTCCCTCCTGGCCTGCAAAGTTTCTGATGAGAAATCAGCTGAGAGTTGAATGGGAGTCCTCTTAATCAGTTACTGCTTGCATTTCTCTTGCTGTTTTTAGAATTTTCTCTTTCTCTTTAACTTTTGCCATTTTAATTATAATGTGTCTCAGTATATTCCTGTTTGGGTTCATCTTGTTTGGGACTCTGTGTTTTCTGGGCTTGTATATTTATTTCCTTTGCCAGGTTAGGAAAATTTTTAGTCATTATTTCTCCAAATAAGTTCTTGATCCCTTGCTTTTCCTCTTCACCTTCTGTATACCTGTAATTCGAATGTTGTTATGCTTAATGTTGTCCCAGAGGAATCTCAAACCATTCTCATTTTTTTGGATTCTTTTTTTCTATTTGTTGTTCTGATTGGGTGTTTTCTGTTGGTTTTTTTTGTTTGTTTGTTTGTTTTTTTTTTTTTTGCAACTCACTGCTTTGTGCTTCAAAGCTACTTTGGTGATTTTTATTCCATTCACCATTTCAGTTAATGTAATCTTTATCTCTACCTGGTCCTTTATAACAGTTTGTATGTCTTCCTTTATGCTTGCTATCTCTTCACTGAAATTATTATTAAGTTCCCTGAACATTTTTATAATTGTTGGTTTGAGCTCTGTTTCTGTTTGTCCCCATCTTTTTTACTATTTTTGTCTGTTGTTTGGATTTATTTTGAGCTCCCTTTCTCTGGTTTCTCATTCTGGCAGCCTCTCTGTAGATATTCTGCTTCTTAACCTGACACTCACTGCTGCAGGTGTTTTGGTGTTCGCTGCTGATACTGGGCAGGCAGAGGACTAGGGGAAGAGGCCTTGATGCCTTTGTTTTCTTCCTGAGGTTGTGGGGGTCGTGCAGGTAGTATGGGTGTGATTATGCCTTTCTGTTCTCAGTTTGCCCTAAGGACTGCCCTGAGCCTGGGGTCAGTCCTGTGTGCTGGTCTCAGACTGGGGTGGTTGTGGGCCGAGAAGTGCTCACGCAGTCCGCTCTTTCTTTTTCCTTCCCTGCTGGAGGGAGGTTGCACTACAGCTCCTTACTGCACCCCTCGCTCCCCCTTCTCTAGGAACTGGAGTCAGGCCACCGCATCTCATCTCGCACGCCCGGTCTGTACCTCCTGAGGGCCCAAGTGAGGTCTGCAACACTCTCCCGCCACCCTCTTCCTCCTCCCTCCCCCAGCATAGCGTTCTAGGCTGGGACCTGACCACGGCCCGTGTCTCCACACTGTCCTTTTTTTCTCCTCAGTTTGCCCCTCTGCCTGCTTATGGGCACTTTAATGCAATAAGTGGGTTTCTTAGTTGTGACTGTGCGTTGTGTAGAGTCCTTAGTTGAGTTTTAGATGTTTTATTAATTGTAATCTCCAGGGCAGTTTTTCACAGGTCCCTTTCGTGCTGCCATTTTGTTGTTCCTCCCACTACAATCAATTTTAGCATATTTGCATAATCCCCTAAAGAACCCCTGTACTCCTAAGCTATCACCCTTGAATCACTACCCACCACCACCACCCCAGCCCCAGGCAACCACTAAACTACTTTCTGTCTCTATGGATTTGCCTATTCTGGACATTTCATATAAATGGAATCAAACAATATGTGGTCTTTTAAGCTATCTTTCACTTTTTTCAGCATAATATTTTCAGGGTGCATCCATGTCGTAGCATGTATCAGTGTTCCATTCCTTTTTATGGCTCAGTAATATTCCAATATGGACATACTATATTTTATTTATCCATTCATCAGTTGATGGACATCTGGGTTTCCATTTTGGGCTATTGTGAAGAATTCTGCTGTGAAAATTTGTGTACAAGTTTTACCTATGTTTTCAATTTGGGGGTATGTAAGGGTTGTCTGAAAAGTATCCAGCCATGTAATATGAAAAATGGAGGCATTTATGGCTGAATTTTTTCTGAACAGCCCTTTTATATCTAGAAGTGCAATTCTGAGTCATAGATGGTAGCTGTGTTTAATGATTTTAGGAACTGCCAAACTGTTTCCCATAGCAACTGCACATTTTACATTCTTAATAGCATGTAGGAGAGTTCCTCTTTTCTACATCCTTGCCAACACTTGCTATTATCTTTTTAGTCATAGCCATCCTAGTGTGTGAAATGGTACTTCCTTGTGGTTCTGATACATTTCCCTGATGACTAATGATGAGCATCTTTTCATTTGCCTATTTGCCATTCATATATCTTTGGAGAAATGTCTGTTCAGATCATTTGCCTCTTTTTCAATTGAATTATTTACTATTTTATTATTGAGAGCTTTTGAAGTACAGAAAGTAAGATGACTCAACAGAAAAGTAAGCTGTTTTCTGGTAACTAATCACCCTTAAAATCTGAAATTGTAATTCCTCTCTAATGTAACAAATTGCTTAACATCCTTAAAACTATAGAGCTTTATAGTTGAAAAACCCTTTTAAATTTATTTCTTTGGGAGATGGCTCTCTCAATAGCCTGCTGGGATAGGAAACATAGTATGAAGGAAATAGTGGTCAGGTGGTCTGGATTTGAGTCCCAGACTCCTCTATTTATTGATTATATAAACCTGAGCAAGTCACATTTCCCATAATACGACCTGAGTGTTTCTGACCCCAATGACTTTTGGATTATTATGAAGACTAGATGAAGTAGTGTATGTAAAATGCCAGGTACAGAGTAAGGTGCACTAGTTTTGAAGTCTACTATTTATACCACTCCCACTTTATATTTATGAATACAATGTGCCATCTCACATCTCATAGCATTATAGATTAAATGCTAATAGGCATTATGCTGAGCCATACATTGCTGCATTCTATAGAAGAGTATGTTTGTGCCACCATCTGGCCTTTGGAAGGGAAGAACTTGGCATTGGTCTACAACATCATCTCTTTGCCAGCCTTAGGTGCCCTCACACAGAGGTACTCAATGCCAGTTGGTTTTTTAATTCAATTATGTGTCACAAATTCCAGATAAGAGGAAGTAGACTGAAAAAAGCACCATATAAGTAAGACCTTTCCAAGAAAGGGCAGTGAAAGAACAGTCTTCTGCCTCTGCTTGCAGGTTTATAAGCCTTTAAGTGAGGCTTGAACCTATATATGGAAAAAACAAACGAACACAATGGATCAGATTTGTGCTTGTGAGAAGACTTGCTCTGCCTTCTTCCTTCCTTGCTTACACATGCGTACTGTAACTGAAAAAAAACATGTTTGCTTTTTTTTTTTTTTTTTTTTTTTTAAAAAAAACCACACAAGCCTGGGTTTGAATCCTGACAAACCATGTGAGCTTGGACCAGCTCTCAGAGGCTTAAAACAGGAGAAGATAGACTGACTTACAATGCCACATTATCTATTTCCCACTTTAAAAATGACTGATAGATAAGCAGTGTTTCCCCCAAGTGAATCTTTTTGGCGTCTTGAATTCTCTTTCTTCTAACAAATAGTTACTGGGTACTTTCCATGCGTAAACATTGAAGATACAGTTGTCAGCCCACAGAGAAAAGCCTCTACTCTGAGTTTCAGAGATCATAACTAATTGTATTAAGTGCTAAGTGCTGTGATGAAGAAATATGTAGTGCCATGATATTATAGCATAGAATTGGGGAGTTTCCCTCCAGAAGGCATGTGTAAGCTGTGATCTGAATGAAGATTTAACTAGGCAACGAGGAGCGGGGTCAGCTGTCCACAAAAGCCCTGTTGGTGGGAGTGACATGGTGGGAGGGGAACTTTGAGTAGGCCCCTGTGGCAGCAACATGGAGAGCAAGGCCAGCCATTGTGGTGGGAGCAGAAAGTAAAAACTGAATTATGTGGATCTTGTGGGTTATGATAAAGGTTTGGGTCTTTATTCTAAAAACAATGAGAAGTCATTGAAACGTTTTCAGGCATTGGAGCTGGCAAAATGAATGACTACATTTACAAAATATTTGGAGTAATGTTGGTCCATTAGAATAGAAAAATATATTTGCCATTTCTATTTTGATGTCAGTCGTATCTCCTTATGTCCTTTTCTCAAACATCTTCAGTGGTTCCCTAATACTATGCTGTAAATCTGGCATACAGGGGTCTTAGCCAAAGCTTCAGTCTGTCTGTCTGGATTAGTAACCCATTTCACTACCCTGACTTACTTACTGCCTGTCTCCCACATCTCACTCACACATACACACACACACACACACACGCACACACATTTTATACTCTGCATTTGGAAGTCTCACTCATTCCTCTCTAAGCCCTGCCTGAATTCCTTTTCCGTCACCAAGATTGCCCAGATCTCTTCAGTAAGGACTCATCCTACCCCACTACTGGATTCCTCTATCATTTGGGGGAGAATGCTGTTTACCTAGCACTTATCATTAATTACCTATTGTGAATTATTTTCATTGATTGCATTATGATCCTCTGTAGGCCAGGATTCGCATTTTTTTAAGTTGCCCAATTTCTTGTATATTCCATAATAAGAATTTCAGATGTACATCATGACACAATGTGAGGGTTCTTTTATAATCCCTCACTGTGTGCCTCTCAGTCCTTGAAAATCGGTATTGTAGGGAGTTATAAAAATTCTTTCAGCCTAAAGTGAGAGGTGCTATGCTTTCTCCATCCATTTTCTCTTAACACACTTGAATATCAGGGTTTAATATTCAAGTTTGTTAGAATTTAGTGAGGTCATTGATAATCTTGATAAAATTCATTCTCATATTCATCCTGTTTGGTTCTCCATGGGATCAACTGCCTTTTCCTTGCATGGTAGAGTTTGCCATAGTCTATGTTTAACCCACATCCTTTTTCACTCTGCACAGTCTTCCTGAGGCTATCATCTATACTATGGCTTCATCCTCCATCTATATATGGATTAATTACGGGTAGTTAAATCATTGAATATATATTTGTTGAGCAGTTATGTCCCAAGTTCTATCCTAGCCCCTAGGGATATAGCCATGAACAAAATAGTGGGGGTGGGGGAAACTGCCCTATGTAGCATACATTCTATATCAACTATAAATATAAATAAAAATTACATAGTATCTTAGTGATAATGAGAACAATAGAAGGAGAATATGAAATTCCAGGGTCTATGGGTGTGAAATTTTAGATAGGATAGACAGGGAAGTATTCACTGAGAAGGCACTTGAAAAAAAAATGAAGCAAGTGAGGGAGGCAGCCAGCTGATACCTATGCGAAGAGTGCTCAAGGTGGAGGCAATAACAAGTGCAAAGGGCCTGAGTAATGATCTGGCATGTTCAAAGAACAGTAAGGAGAATAATGAGGTAGGATCAGAGTGAATGGGGAGGAAGGGAGGCGGCAGTAGAATATAAGGTCAGAAAGAGAATTGGACACTATTCCTAGGCTTCTGGGTGTTTTTATTATGAAAAGGTGCTTTTTACGCATCAATTAAGATGATCATGTGGATTTCTACCTGCCTTCATCCTATTAGTGTTTAAATGGATTGATTTTCTTCTGTTGAACTATTCTTCCTATTAGAAATCCCACTTGGTTATGGTATGTATATGAGGGCTGTCCAGAAAGTATCCAGCCATGTACTACGACAGTGTTATTATATATTGACAATAACTGGATTTTTTTCCAGACAGCCCTCATATAGTCCTTTTAATATGTTCTTGGATTCAATTTGCTAATATTTTGTTGATCATTCTTGTATCTATATTCATGAGGGATATTGATTTGTAATTTTCTTGTTTTGTCTGGCTTTGGTATCAAGGTAATGCTGGCTTCATAGAATAAGTTGGGAACTACTCCCATTCTTTTATTTTTTTGTAGGAGTTTGAAAAGGATGGGTGTTAATTCTTCGAATGTTTGGTAGGATTCACCAGTAAAGCCATCTGATCCTGGAATTTTCCTTGTTGGGAGATTTTTTTTGGGGCGAGCGGGTACTTCCCTGGCTGGGAATTGAGCCCAGGCCTCAGTGGTGAGAGTGCTGAAGCCTAGCCACTATACCACCAGGGAACCCCTCTTTGTTGGGAGGTTTTTGATTAGTGATTCAATCTCTTGTTACAGGTCTGTTGAGATTTTCTATTTGTTCTTAAGTCAGTTTGGGGAATTTGTATATTTATAGGAATTTATCCATTCCACCTAGGTGATCTGATTCATTGGTGTGTAATTATTTATAGTATTCTTAAAATCATTTTATTTCTGTAAGGATAGCAATTTGTTCATTCTTTCATTTCTGACTTCAGTTATTTGCATCTTTTATTTTCTTTATTGGTAATTAAAGGGGTTGTCAATTTTACTGGTCTTTTTCAAGAAATGACTTGGTTTCATCAACACTCATTGTTTTTCTATTCTCTATTTAATTTAGCTCCTTTCTATTGTTTATTTTTCTCTGTGCTAACTTTGAGTTTAGTTTTTCTTCTAGTTCCTCAAGGTGTAAATTTCGGTTATTGATTTGATTTCAGCTTTACATTTCCCTCTAGTCCAGCGGTTCTCTACCTGTAGGTCGTGACCCCTTTGGGGGTCGAACGACCCTTTCACAGGGGTCACCTAAGACCTTCGGAAAACACATAATGTACTTATGCGGACCAGTCACACATGTGTAGAGAGCAGCTACCAATAATTTTATGATTGGGGGTCACCACAACATGAGGAACTGTATTAAAGGGTCACGGCATTAGGAAGGTTGAGAACCACTGCTCTAGGCAAGGCTTTTGCTGCATTTCATAAATTTTGGTGTGTTGTATTGTTTTTTCCATTCATCTCAAGGTATTTTCTAGTTTCTCGTGATTTCTTCAACCATTGGTTGTTTAAGAGGGTGTTGTTTAATTTCCACATATTTGTGAATTTTCCAGTTTCCCTTCTGTTAACTAATTTATATCTTCATTCCACTGTGGATGTTCCATCTATGAGTGGTGTACTGAAGTCTCCACAAGTCTTCATTATTGTGGAACTTTCTGTTTTGCCCTTCAGTTTTGTTAGTCTTTATTTACCTCAGATATTTTAGCACTCTGTTGGTGCATCTATATTTATAATTGTTACGTCTTCTCAACGACTCAACCCCTTTATTTTGTGTCCTTTGTCTCCTGTAATGGGTTTTGACTTAAAGTCTATTTTGTTTGATATTAATATAGTCACCTCAGCTCTTTTTTGGTTACCATTTGCATAAAATATGTTTTTCCATCTTTTCTTTTGCAACCTGTTTGTATCTTTGGATCTAAGATCTCATGGATAATTAGATTGTGGTATTTTAAATACAATCTGCTAATCACTGCTTTTGGATTGGAAAGTTTAATTCCTTTACATTTAATGTAATTGCTATTAAGGAAGAATTTACTTATGCCATTTGGTATTTGTTTTCCTTGTGTCTTATACCTCTTTTTAGTGTATGTGCTGCCAAAGCAAGCACTTACGCCTTTTTTTAATCTCTCATTTTTACCATTACAGCCTTCTTTTGTGTTTAGTTGATTTTAGTGAAATGTTTTGATCCCTTTCTCATTTCCTTTGATGAGATACAAACTTTAGATACTTATTGTGATTACCATGGAGATTATTGAACATCCTAAATTTGTAGCAATCTAGTTTGAATTGATAATCACTTAACTTCAATAGCATATAAAACTTTGCCCCTATACAGCTTTGTCCTGCCTTTATGTTATTGTCATCACAAATTACATCTTTATGGACTTTGTATCGAGTAACATAGATTTAAAATTATTTTTTACATGTGCCTTTTAAATTATATAGGAAATAAGTGGTGTTGCAAACCAAAAATACAATAATACTGACTTTTATATTTGCTCATGTAGTTTTCTTTACTGGAGATTTTTATTTCTTCATATGGCTTTATAAAGGCCACACAAGGGGCCTTTGATTTGAACTTGAAGGACTCCCTTTAGCATTTCTTTTAGGGAATATCTAGTCTTAATGAACTCTTGAGCTTTCATTTATCTGAGAATGTCTTAATTTCTCCCTCATTTTTGAAGAACAATTTTTGCCAGATACTGGATTCTTGGTTGATAGTTGTTGTTGTTTTTCTTTCCGCACTCTAAATATGTTTGGGATTTCATGGCTTCTGGTGAGAAATGGGCTGTTAATCTTTTGAAGAGCCCAGTACATGATGAGTTCCTACCTCTGGCTTCTTTCATAGTTCTCTCTTTGTCTTTGTCTCTTGACAGTTTGATTATAATGTGTCTCAGTATGGATCTTTGAGTTTATCCTACTTGTAGTTCATTGAACTTATTAAATGTGTAGATTATGTCTTTTATCAAACTTGGGAAGTTTTCAATTATTATTTGTTTCGATATTCTTTCTGCCCTCTTTTCTCTTGCTTTTCCTTTTGGGACTTCCAGATGAATATATTGATCCTTTTGATGGTGTCTCACAGGTCCTCCTAGGTTCTGATCACTTCTTGTTGTTTGTTTTTTTTTTCCCTTTCATTTTGGCTCCTTGGACTGGAAAATTTCAGTTGTCCTATCTTCAAGATCACTGATTCTGTTTTCTGCATGCTCAAATTTTATGTTGAACCCCTCTAGTGAAGGTTTTTCTAAAAACCTTTTTTAATTTACCAATAACCCATTTCCCCAGCCCCTGGCAACTACCATTTTATTCTCTCATTCTGTGAGTTTGACTTCTTTAAATTCCACATATAGATGATAGCATGCAGTATTTGTCTTTTTTTGTCTAGTTTATTTTACTTCTCATGTTGTCCTCTGGGTTCGTGATGTTGTTGCAAATAATGGGATTTCTTTTTAAAAGTTGAATAATATTCCATTTGAGGGTGTGTGTGTGTGTGTGTGTCTCAGATCTTTTTTTTTTATTTATTGAGGTGACATTGATTTGTAAGAATTACATAAGTCTCAGGTGTACAATTCTACATTACATCTTCTATGTGTTGTATGATGTGTTCATCACCCCGAGTCAGTTCTCTTTCCATCACCATGTATTTGTGTCCCTGTCCCTTCTCCCCCACTCCCCTCCCCCTTACCTTCAGGTAACTACTAAATTAATGACTGTGTCCGTGAGTTTTGTTTCTTTGTTGCTTTTGATTTTATGTTAACAATTCAACTAAATTTCTCCATCCCTTTCCCTTATTTTACCCACTCTCCCATCCCTCCTCCCATCTTAAAGAAGTCCCTCTAACATTCTTTGCAGTACTGGTTTGGTTGGTGGTGATGTATTTCTTTAACTTTTCCTTATCTGAGAAGCTCTTTATCTGTCCTTCAATTTTTGAATGCTTGCCTTGCTGGATATGTTATTCTTGGTTGTAGATCCTTAGTTTTCATCATGTTGAATATTTTCTGCCAATTCCTTCTGGCCTGTAAAGTTTCTGGTCTCACATATTCTTTATCAATTTTCTGTTGACAGACAGGTTGTTTTCACATCTTGGCTACTGTGAATAGTGCTGCAATGAACATGGCAGTGCAGATAATGTCTTTGAGATACTGATCTCATTTTCCTTGGATATACTAGCAGTGGGATTGCTGGAATCTATGGTAGTTCTATTTTTAATTTTTTGGGAACTATTAATACTATACTGTTTTCCATGAAATTTTCATTTCAGTAATTATACTCTTCATCTCCACAATTGCTATTTGTTTCCTTTGTATAATTTCTCTTTATTGATATTCTCATTTTGTTCATACATCACTTATACATTACTTTCCTTATTTCTATAGTTCTTTGTCCATATTATCTTTTAGGTCTTTGAGCATATTTAAGACTTATTTTAAATTCTTTGTGTAGTAAGTTCAATTTTGGGTTTTCTTGGGAACTGTTTCAGTCAATTAATTTTGTTCCTTTAGGCCATACTTTCCTGTTTATTTGTATATTTGTGATTTGTTGTTGAAAACTGAACATTTGAATATTATGATATGGTAACTCTGGAGATTAGATTTTTCCTTTCCCTCAGGGTTTGCTGGTGGTGGTGTTTTGTTTTGTTTTGTTTGTTTGTTTGTTGTTAAAGGCTGTAGTTATTCATTAGTGACTTCTTTTTTTTGTTTTTCAGAGACTGTATTCCTTTTCATGTGTGCTCACTAAAGTCTCTGTTCCTCAGTATGTGTTCATCTAGTGTTCGACAGAGATTTTCTTGAACACTGAAGCTAAGCAAATGGATGAATAAACACTTCTGGTGTTTGCAGACTGACTTTGTACTGTGGCTCTTCTTCAGTGCTTACCCAGACTTCCACTGAACTAGGACCAGCATAAGGTGAAAGCCTGAGGTCTTTTAGTTCATTGCTAAGCATGTGTGACTTTCTAAAGTCCTTCTGCAATTTTGCTGACATCACTCTGAACACCAAGTCCTGAGCAATTTGGAAGAGTCTACTGGCCAATAACTGAGGTGGAAAACACTAGGGAGATCTAATTTTGAGAGAATATCAAGGGCTCACTTTTGGATAATTGAATTCAATATGTCCAGTAGACATCAAGTGGAAAAGTCAAGTAGATAGGTAAAAGGCAGAAGAGGTCCAACGGCTGATCCCTGGGCAGTCCTGCAATAGAGGTCAGGAGGATGAGGCAGAAATACAAAAGGAGACTGAGACGGAGTGGCCAGAAGGATGGGAGATGAAGCTGGAGATAGAGATTGTCGTGTCTTGGAAACTAATAAAGAAAGCTGCTAGGTCCAATAAGATGAGGACTATGGAGTTGGCCATGTGAAGTCATTGTTGACCTTGAGAGGAGCAGTTTTGGTGGAGTTGAGGAGAAAAGCTAGAAAAGAGTGTGAGGAGGGAATTAGAGACCGAGAATACAGATAATTCAATGTGTGGCTGTAATGAGCAAAGATATGGAGCAGTTGCTGAAAAAGCAATTTGGGTCAAGAGGTTTTTGGTTTTTCATAATTTAAGGAAATGGGATTCCTGGTGGGATTGATTCAGTGAAGAGGAGAACGTTTATGATGCAGGAGAGAAGAGAATGCTGGTGTGCTGTTCTTGAGTAGTGGGAGTGGATGGGATTTGTGGAGACTCTGGGTTCATCCCTTACAACAGGAGAGAAAGCTATGCAGGGGCAGAAACAGGTAGGTGGGTATATTTGCTTTGATTTTATGATGTGTCTCAAATCCATATATATAATCATTATCTCTTCCCTGAGCTAAAACCCACTGCCTTGAGACATTACCAACTGTATTTCCTACAAGTACTTCAGCCTCAGTTGTTCCAAACCAAGATTGATTCCTTTCCTTATAATTTGTGCGTTCTGTTGTGTTACTACCTGTTCATGGTATCCCCATCCATACTGAGGAGATGAAGGGTCAGGTTTTGGGCTACAATAGAAACCTCAAAAAACAACAAACAAACAAAAACACAATTTTACAGCTGGAGCTGGAAGATTAGCAGTCATTTTCCGTGAGTAAGGGGCTAGAAGAATGAAATAGAGTACCCAAAGATGAGGTAGGAAACTGGGCTGGATGTGGGGTAACTGCTCCCTGGAGGGTGTTATATATCTAGAGGCCAACAAAGCATTCTGTCAGGTTCTGTGGTGGTATCCATGGTTTGTTACATGATTTAAAGGGCTACTTATCTTGAGTTTTTTCCTATAGCATTAGATGGTCGTTCTACTTGACAAACACTCACAAGCCCTCCCTGGGCCTTTCGCAGGCTGTTCCCTCATCATTAAATGCACTCTGTTGACCAAATGGCCTTCTCTTCATCTCCAGGGTCACCTGGGATGCTTTCCCAGACTCATTTTCCTTAGCCACCTTCTCCTCCATATCTCCGTTATGGTTCCCAATTTTTGATCTATGAGAGTTTTGCTCTTAGTATTGGATTCAGCTTCATGTCCTTAGAATAGGACCTCCTATGGACGAGGCATTAACAAGTTTGTTGATCAACTGTACAACCTCTACCCTGACCAACCGGGTCCTGGGGCTCTTCCCACAGGTACACAAATGCTTATTAGCTAAAATGCACAAGCAAATCCCAAAATAACATCGTTATTGCTTTTTTTTTAATGAGGATGTTATTGTTGTGAGATATTTGTGTATCAGCCATTCTGGACTTAGGGATAGTGCCCATCTCTGCTGTCATTTGTTCTGTCACTTCGAAGTGCAGGAAAACCATGGGCGGTGATTTTAGAGTCCTATTCAAAACCCTTAGGGAATGAGTCATTTTGTACTGACAACTTTTCTGAATTACCACCGTTCAAATAAATTAATCAACAGAACATTGTTAATTTTAATCATTTTTAGATGGCAAATTCCAGAAATGCATTATCATGCATTTCTGAACATGATTCTACCATTTCTTATTTCTTTAGAATCATTATTACAAACATAGCTATAATAATGTTTCAGCTCAGCAATGAGACTACAGAGCCCTGCTAACGAAGTAAGAGGAGGGGTAATTCAGGCTCAATGTCTGCCTGGAGCAGATTCTGACTAGAGCCCAAAATCTAAGCTGGAGGCAGCTGAGCCACCCCAGAAATCAGAGGAGTAAGTGAGGGGAAAGAGGCAGGCCCTGAGCCCAAGGACAAGACAGGCGCCCAGTACATCTCAGCTTCAGTGTGCATTTGCACCAGCTGGGGATCTTGTTATAATGCAGATTCTGATTTAGTAGATTCAAATTCAGTTCTGATCTGGGATCTGAGTTTTGTATTTTTAACAAGATCCCAGACAATGCTGATGTTCCTGGGTAACAGACCACACTTTGAATATCAATTCTTCAGTTGACCTCCCAGGGGTTTTCTTGTAATCATGCATCAGTTTTATTGGGAAGCTTATCTTTAGTGACTCTCACTTGTGCATCTTACAAAGTACCAGGTGGCCTCTACTATTAGTAATTTATCCATGTGCACAGTACTGTAAAGTTTAGAGTGGTTTCACATTCCCTATTTCTCTTCATTCTCACAGTAGCCCTAGGAGGCACCATTTTACTGACTGGAAAATCAATTCTGGACATGCCATGGCTCATGGAGGAGCCAAACCAAGGGCCCATGGCTCCATTTGTAGTGCTCTTTTCGCTGTTTCTTGTTGCCTTCACCAAATCTGTGTGCCACATACAGCCCTGAGGATTCTTAGTGCTCTGGGAATGCTGGGGGAAATGGTTGCATGTACGTGCACGTGTATGTGCCTGTGTTAAAATGAAAGACTAATCAATAGCTGTAGTACATGGGGTCTGTGCAATCTCACCTAGGACACCTGAACTAAAAGATGACACTTTTTCTCTCCTCAAATCTCCACCCTTAGATAATGGCCTTCCCTTATATCGTATAGGCTAAATAATGGATCCACGTGCAGCAAGATGACATGCTGAGATGCTGTCAGTGCCCCACTCAATGCCTCTTTAAGCCTTTTCATTTTAGGTCAGACTTTCATTTTGGTTAGACTTGATCTGCTTAACATCTTTCTCTGGTCTTTTCCTCCTGGTGTAGGCACTGAGTGCTGGGAAATTTTCACCCCTCAGTCAACCAAAGACTGATGGGAATTGATGTAAAATTAACCCAGCTCTCTTGACTCTTAATTTCAGATAACTCAGGCGTTTTCCCCACATTAAGGTCCAGTTACCACAGTCGTAAGTTGCTTGAAAATGTTGCCTTTATTTGCTGCCTTCCCCTCTCTGCCTCACTTTCCTATTCCAATGACAGTGTTTCCTGGGATTCCCTCTTTTAGTGAGTAATTTAAATGCAACTCCTTGTCTCCAGCTCTGCTGGGGAAACCCAAATTAAGACACTTTACCCAACCACTATTTCTACTGATCTACTTACATCTGGACCCACATACCTGACTTTTCTCTAGTCATAATAGGGAAACTATTCCAGTTCCTTAGTAAAGTCATGCCCTCTACCAAGGACCTGGATTATATCCTTCGTACATTTCAAGGATTTCCCTCCTGCAATTATTCCCTTTCTCCTCCTTTGCCTTGCCTCAGTACGTCCCTTCAAGCCATGTTCTTCTGATTCTAGCCAATAGGGAATAACAGGGACTGGATTTTCTCTTCTGTCTGAAACAACAACAACAAACAAACAAAATACATGAAACAATGGTTTTTAAGACACTAGACATCAAACAACAAAAGTCAGTGATTTTGAGTTATTTGGATGTCATTAAGGGAAGCTAGGGGAGCATAATTGGGAACAAAGAAGTGATAGATCAGATAGCAAGATGATAGGTTTAAACCTAGCCATATAATCACATTAAATGTAAACAATCTACCACCAAGTAAAAAGCAAGTAGATCATTAGATTAAATATAAAAGCAAGGCCCAACTATGTGCTGCCTATAAGAAATATACTTTTAAAATAAAGTGTGAAATAAATGGATTGAAAAATATATACCATGCTATCAATAATACAAAGAAAGTTGGAGTGACTATGTTAATGTCAAACAAAGTAGATTTCAGAACAAAGAATATTATCAACGATAAAGAATATAATTTCCTAATGAGAAAGGGGTCAAATCATCATGAGGTCATAGTCATAAAATTATACGCACCCAGTAACAAAATTTCAAAGTATATTAAAGAAAAAAATGGATAGCACTGCAAGGAAAAATAGACAAATTCACAATTATATCAACAGACTTCAACATCATTTTCTTATTGATTACTAGAAGAAAAACACAGAAAATAAGATATAGAAAACAACACTATGTATCAGCCAACTTGATCTACTAAATTGACATAACACTCTACCCCCCACTGCAACCCCAGGAAAAAGCATTCTACCCAACGACAGCAGAATACACATTGTTTTCAAGTGCACATTAGATATTTACCAATATAGATCATATTCTGGGCTGTAAAATAATTATTGATTAATTTAAAAGGATTCAAGTCATACAAAATATGTTCTATGATGACAATAAATTAAATTAGCAATCAATAGCAGAAACCATTCTGAAAAATCTCCAAATATTTAGAAACTAAATAACACACTTTTAAATAATCCAAGAGACAAAGAATAAATTAAAAGATAAATTAGAAAGTATTTTCAACTGAATGGAAATAAAAACACATCAAAATTAATTTGTGGGATACCACAAAAGCAGTTCTTCAGAGTAATTTCTAACACTAAAAATCCATATTACAGAAGAAAAAAAGGTCTCAAATCAATGACCTAAGCTTCCACCTTAAGAAACCAGAAAAAGAACAAGTCATACCCAAAGTAAGCAGATGGAATGAAATGAGCAGAAAAAGAAACCAGAAAAATAATAGAGAAAATAAATGCAACAAAAAACTAGTTCTTTAAAATTCCTTAAAATTGATAAATCCCTAGTCAAACTATTTAAGGAAAAAATGGAAAAGATACAACTACCAATATTAGGAATCAAAGAGTTGACATCACTACAGATTTCAAAGATATTAAAAGTATAATAAGAGAATATTATGAATGAATTTATGTCAATAAATTCAACAGAGATGAATTGAACAGGTTTCTTGAAACATTAACTACCACATCTCACTCAAGAAAGAGATAACATTAATAGCTCCATATCTATTAAAGAACTTGAATTTGAAGCTCAAAATATTCCTGTACAGATAAATTAACTGGTAAAGATTGCCAATCATTTGAGAAAGAAATAATGCAAATTCTATACAAACTTGCAGAAAATGGAAGAGAAGGAAATAATTCCCAGTTAATTCTATGAAGACAGGGCTTCATTGATACTAAAACCAGACAAAAATATTATAATAAAAGAAAGCTACAATGTAATATTTCTCATTAATATAGAGGCAAAAATTCTAAACAAAATTTTAATAAACCATATCTAACTTATTATGTAATAGATCATGATCAGTTGGGTTTATCCCAAGAATACAAGGTTGGCTTAAGATTTGAAAACTAATCAATGCAATTCACCATATTAATATATATTTAAAAAAGAAAAACATGATTATCTGAATAGATGCAGAAAAAATATTGACAAATTTTAATATACATTCCTAGTGAAAGCTCTGAGCAGACTGCAAATGGAAAGAAACTTTCTATACCTGATAAAGGGGATCTACAAAAAACCCATAGGTAACATCACATTTAATGGTGAAAGATTAGTTTTCCCCTAAGATCAGGAACAAGTTACAAATATTTGCTCTTGCCACTTCTGTTCGAAGTTGTGCTAGAGGTTCTAGCCAGTGCCCTAAGGCAAGGAAAAGAAAGAAAATGTATTCACATAGAAAAGGAAGAAGTAAAACTGTCTTTATTTGCAGATGACATAACTATCTATGTAGAAAATCCAATTGAAACTACAAGAAAGAATCAAGAACTAATTTATGAGTTTATCAGGGTAGCTAGATACAAGACCAATATACAAAAATCAATTGTTATTTTTAACAAATGGTGCTGGGACAACTAGATATCAACATGAAAAAGAATGAATTTAGACTTCTACCTCACACCATATACAAAAATTGACTCAAAATGGATCAGAGGCCTATATGTAAAGGCTAAACTATAAAACTTTTAAAAGAAAACGTAGGTATAAATCTTTGTGACTTTGGATTAGGCAATGGTTGCTGAGATGTGACAGCAAAAACACAACCCCCAAAAAAGAATTTGCTAAATTGAACTTCATCAAAAGAAACTTCATCATTAAGAAACTTTAGTGTATCAAAAGACACTTGAAAGAAAATGAAAAGACAATGCACAGAGTGAGAGAAAATATTTGCAAATCATATATCTGATAAGGGCATAGTATCTAGAATATAGAAATAACTCTTAGAACTCAACAATAAAAAGATAACCCAATTTTAAAGTGGGCAAAGAATCTAAATAGACATTTTTCCTAAGAAAATATACAAATGGCCAATAAGCACATGAAAAGGTGCTCAACCTCATTAGCGATCAGGAAAATGTAATGCCAACTCAACTTCTCCATTCTCTTCATTCACCATATTTCAACCACAGTGGTCTTCTCTCTGTTCCTGGACATAGCAAGTTGATTCATGTCTCAGGACCTTAGCATTTGCTGTAGCTTTTACTGAGAAGGCCTTTCTTCCAACTTCAAACAGAACAACTGCATAAGCTAATTCTTATGTTAAACTTTATAAGAAATTGCCAGATTGTTTTCCAAAGTAGCTGAACCATATTGCATTCCCACCGGTGATATTGCTCTACATACTTGTACATTTGGTATTGTCAGATTTTTGGATTTTAGCCATTTTAAAAACTGTCTATTGGAATCTAATTGTTGTTTTGATTTGTATTTCCCCAATGACAAATGATTTTGAGTGTAATCATATTCTTAATTTTTATTTTTCAGATTATTATTAAGGTTGAGTTTATGTTCATATATTTATTGGCCATTTGATTTTTCTCTTTATGAAATGCCTGTTCAAGTTTTTGTTAACTTTTCTATTTGATTCTTATCCTTGTATTATTATTTCTTAGAACTTCTTTATATATTCTGGCTATAAATTCTTGTCTGGCGGAATGTATTGCTCATGTTCTTCCTTTATGGTTTGCTTTTCACTCTTTATAATGCATTTTGATGAACAGAAAAGCTCTGTATTTGAACTAGAGCTTTTACTCTACATTTAATTCAAACACAGATATATTGGCTATAAAACTATCATTTATTTTGTGCTTTCTATTTATTCCATTTTTTAAATTTCTTTTTCTCTCCTTTCTTAACCTTCATTTGGATTGATTATTTGGTACCATTCCATTTTCTTTCTATTGGGAAAGACATACACTGTTTTTATCTTCTCAGTGGCTTCTTTAGAAATTAAAAGATTATCCTGAATTTACCAAAATCAGTTAATACCTTTACCTTCCTCTTTAATAATAAAAAGACCTTAGAATCCATGTACCTTCTACTCCTGACTTACATGTGTATCTTAATGCTATCTTTAAACAAACAAACAAAACAAAAAAAATCCTCTTTCTTGCAGTATAATATAATAAAGGACAATGAACATGGCAAGCATGTTGAGTCAATGAATTTTCACAAACTACCTCCATGTAAGCAGAACTCAGTTCAAGAAAGCAAAGATTATCAGCACCCTGAAGTCCTCCTTGTGCTCATTTCCAGTCATTACCATCCTTTGCCAAAAGATAACCACTATCTTAACTTCTAACAACAGTTTTGCTCACTTTTGTACCTTATAAGAATGGAATCATGTACTATGTATTTGTTTGTACTGGCTTCTTTTGCTCAACATTATGTTGAGATTCATGAAGATTATTGCTACAGATTATTTCCTTGATCTGAAATCTACTTTGTCTGATATTAATATGGCCACTCCTTCTTTCTTTTGATACTTTCATGATACACTCTTTTTCACTTTTTTACTTATAACCTGTATATATATTTTTATTTAAAGTGGGTTACTTACCATATACCAAAATTAACTCAAAATGGATTAAGACCTGAAACAATAAACTGTATAGGAGAAAACATTGGTACTAAACTTATAGACCTTGTGTGCAGGGAGGACTTCACAAACCTGACCTCAAAGGCAAGGGAAGTAAAAGAAAAATAAATTAATAAGACTATATCATACTGAAAAGCTTCTGAACAGCAAGGGAAACCAAGGAGACAATCAAGAAAGCAAGGAGACAACCAACCAAATGGGAGAAAATATTTGCAAACAGGCCTCTGATAAGGGGCTAATATCTAAACTATATAAAGCACGCATACAACTCAACAACAGAAAAACAAACAATTCAATTAAAAAATGGGCAGAGAACCTGAACAAACACTTCCCCCATGAAGACATACAAATGGCCGATAAATACACGAAAAAGTGCTCAACTTCACTAGCTATTAGGGAAATGCAAATCAAAACCACAGTGAGAGACCACCTCACACCTGTTAGAAGGACTATTATCAGCAAGACAAAAAATAACAAGTGCTGGAGAGGATGTGGAGAAAAAGGAACCCTCATACAGTGCTGTTGGCAATGCAAACTAGTACAACTGCTATGGAGGGCAATATGGAGGTTCCTCAAAAAACCTAACAATAGAGTTACCATATGACCCAGCAATTCCCCTTCTAGGTATCTACCCCGAAAATTTGAAAACCTTAATCCACAAAGATACGTGTACCCCAATGGTCATTGCAGCACTATTCACAGTGGCCAAGTCATGGAAACAACCAAAGTGTCCTCTGATAGACAACTGGATAAAGAAGTAGTAGTACAGTTTTGCAATGGAGTACTACTCAGCCATAAAAAGACGAAATAAGGTCATTTACAACAACACGGATGGACCTTGAGATCATCATGCTAAGCAAAATAAGCCAGACAGAAAAACCAAGCACCACATAATTCCACTCATATGTAGAACATAAAACTGAAAGCAGCAAAGAAACAAAAACTCATGGACACAATCAATACTTTAGTGGTTGGTTACCTGAGGGTAAGGAGGGAAGGGAGTAGGAAAGAAGGAATGGGAACTCAAATATATGGTGATGGAAAGAAAATTGACTGGGTAGTGAACACATAATGCGACTCATAGACAATACACTGTAGAATTGTACACCTGGAACCATGTAATTTTTACTAACCAATGTCATCCCAATAAATTTAACAATAAAAAAATAAGAGTGGGTTTCTTGTAGACAACATATAGTTGTCTTACTTTGTGCACTTTGACAATTTCTGTCTTTTAATTGGTGTGTTTAGGCCACCAACATTTAATGTAATATATATTATATATTAACATATACACATATAGAGATAGTTGAATTTAAATCTACCAGCTTGCTAGTTGTTTTCTGTTTCTTCCATCATCTGTTTGTTTCACTTTTTTTTTCTGCCTTCATTTGGATTGAGTGTTCTTTATATTCAATTTTAACTCCACTATTGGCTTATTATTATAATACCTGTTTTTAAAATTTAAACCTTAGTGGTTTACCTAGGATTTAAAATATGCACCTTTAATTTGACACAGTCTACCCTCAAATAATATTATGCAAATTCACCTAAAGTGTAAAAACTTTATAATGGTATACTTTCAATTCCTTCCGTCCATCCTTTGTGCTATTGTTATACATTTTGCTTTTATATAAATTACAAACCCGCAATCCATTGTTACTATTTTTGCTGTAGTCAATTATCTTTTAGAGCAATTCAAGAAAAAAGTCTATATTTACCTTCATTAGAAAAAATTCTTGAGAGTTCCCTGGTGGTGTAGTGGCTTAAGGCTTCGGCGCTGGCGCTGTCAGCACTGCGGCCTGGGTTCGGTTCCCAGTCAGGGAGCTACCCAAAAAGCAAAAAAGAAAAAAGAAAAAGAAAAAATTTTAGAGCTACTTATTTCTTTGTGCATATCTAAATTTTTGTCTGGTATTATATTTCTCCTTCCTGAACTTCTTTTAACATTTATTATAGCTCAGGTCTTCTGGAAATACTGTTCGTCAGCTTTTGTTTGTCTGAAAAAGTTTATTTTGCCTTCATTTTTCTAACTGGGAAGACTTATGAATTACAGTATTTTCTTTTCCAATACTTTGAAGTTATCACTTAAGTGCCTTCTGGATTGCATTGTTTCATACAAGAAGTTGGTTGTAGTTTTTTGTGCTGCTAAGTAATTTGTCTTTATTTCCCCTTCTGGTGGCCTTCAAGATTTTCTCTTTATATTTCATTCTAAAAATGAGTTATCTAGGATCTTTGTTTTGTATGATATTTATTCTTCTTGATGGTCTCTTAACTTCTTGGATTTGTGGGTTCATGTGTGTATTTTTTCATTATTTTTGGAAAGTTCTCAATCATTATCTCTTTAATATTTTTTTGTGCTTCTCTCTCTCTCTCTCGCTCTCTCTCCCCATCTTTCTCTATCTCTATCTCTCAATCTTTCTCTTGCTCTCTCCCCTTTCTGTGGCTCCAATTACACTTACATTAGACTTTGATATTGTCTCACAGCTCTTGAATTCTCTGTTCATTTTTATTTGTTTGTTTTTGTCACTTCTTTTTTTTATGTTTTAGTTTGGGTTATTTGTATTGACCTATCTTCACGAATTCATTCCTCAGCCATTTTCAGTCTACTGATGAGCCATTGAAGAAATTCTTCATCTCTGGTACTATGATTTTTATTTCTCAGATTTCCATTAGACTCGATCTTACAGTTTTCATCTCTTTGCTGAAACATCTTCATTTATTTTTCATATTTTCCACTAGCTTTTAGTTGTTTTAAAATCCCCTTCTGATAGTTCCAGTGTCTGGGTCATTTCTGAGTCTGGTTTGATTACTTTTTCTCTGGCAATGAATCATTTGTTTCTTGCTTTTTTGATGTCTCTCATATTTTTTTATTGAATGTCAGACATTGTGTATAGAATTGTAGAGACTGAGATAAATAGAATTTATACCTGGAAATAGGCATGTCTCCTATTCTGTCAGACCATTAGCATGTGGGATTGAGTTGATCTAGTTGAATGCGAGTTGACTGGGTTTGGTTTCTGTTGTTACTTAATGGTTACCTTCAGTACATCACAGGGTTCAGGTTCTTCCAGAATTACCTTGTGCTTAGGATTAAAACTAGGATGATGGGGGATTTTTCTCGATGATCCCTCCTCAGGCTTCAGCCATCTCTGCACTCCTTCACCACATTTTTGCTCCTCCCCCAGTAGTAGACTGATGTTGCTTGTTACTGGGTGTTTGTGAGGCTCATTGTAGGTGCAGGGAGGTGTTCTTTTGTTGTATTTCAGCTTTGGTTTTTGGCAGGTACTACATACCTGGGCCTCAGACTTGGCAACTTCTTAGCATTACTGCCCCTCCTCCCCATGGAAGCCAGTTTCTTCTTTCTGTCTGTGGGGAGTCTTGCCCCAGATGGGATTTCCTGTTCTCCTCCAACAGTAAGAGATGTCCAGTGGTGTTAGTGTTAGTTTAGAATTCTAGGCCCGGGACAGTTTTCCTGCCCTCTACTGGGTAGAGAGGTTTTCTTTTATTTCTCTCTCATCAGCAGTGGGATTTTGTCTGTGCCCTTGGGGACAGCAAGGCTTGCTGCCTCTGCCCACGTGCCTCAAGGGTTTTGTTCTGAATGACAGAAGGATCTTGGCAGGATGACAGCACTGTGTGTCTTTCCTCTTATAATTACGGAATATCTCCTGCACATCTGCGTCCCAAAGGTAGCTCCCTACAGTCTCTTACGCTTCCTCCGAACTCCACGAAAAAGAGCCTAAAAGTATATTAAAACTCAGTACTGAGTCTGGGGCTCTATGTTGGCATGCTAGCCAACACTTGGCTGTTAGCAGTTGTTGAAGGCCTAGCTGTTTTCTTCTTATCTGCTTGGATCGTGGCCAGTGCCTCTTCCTCCGGGGCTCTGTCACAGGTGAGCCAATCTCTTCTTGGAGGTACCAGTCCCTCCTGGGGTTTCAGCATACTGAATTGTCCTCCAACCTCAGAATTCTGATGAATTCTGGGAAAGTTCTGATTTGTAGTTTTTCTGGCTTTTTCTTGTGAGGGTGGGAGGACCAACTCTTTCTAGCTGCCTACATCTTGGGCAGTAGTGAAGCCGCCTTCGTGTCTTCTTAATAAAGTATGCAGGCTTCATCTCTTGCCCCCTCCCTACTGCCCTCTGATCAGGTTTTTCTCCGCTTACCCTCCAATCCCATTCTCCCTTCCCGAAGTAAAATAGTCTACCTGGTAGTGCAAGACCCGCCTTAGAGGGCGAGGATGAGAAGAAACCGAAGGAAAAAGGCGGAGTCTTGCTGGTGGACAGGACTAAGGAGAAGCCCTTGAATAATCATGTTAATCAATTTTGTCCTGTCACAGCTTTACATCATAGTAGTAATTGGGATAGACACAGGTCACTGCCTACCTCACCCTAACAAAGGGAATCCTATGAGGGACCCTGCAGTTTCCCCTTTATTTTCCCTATCACTGGACGGGAGGCCAAGCTGATCCACATCATAAAGTATTGGGGTTTAGGGGAGGGAGGAGGGAAGATGAGAAGGAGCTGGATAGTTTGGGGTTGGAGGAGTTTTCAAGGTGTTTGAAGAGAGCAGAGCCAACCCAGGCACAGGATAGAAGTCGACAGGAGGAAAAGGAGGCTTCTGAGAGGCTGCATTGACTCTGGATTCAGTAAAGAACACATTAGCCTGTGTTTTGTCTGTTTCGGTGCCCTTCTTACACACGATGCCACTCTGAGACTGAATCATGACTGTCCCTGGCTTCGTAGGGTTACTCTGTGTGTACCAGGCTGTGTGAAGTACTTTGCAGATGAAGAAACTGAGGGTCAGAGGTTGGGATGACCTGTCCTCAGTCACACAGTTAAGAAGTGTCAGAGTTCGGACAAAGATCCAACCAGTCTGACTTTCTAGCCTGAAGTCTTTCAGCCTTGCTGCCCAGATAGCTTTCCCCTGATTAGTTGCTGACCCTTAGCTCATTCCTGCCCCTCTCACACTCCCTGCCCCCCAGTCTGCATTGAGAAGGAGAGAAGGTTCTTTGCTTCCTGACACTCCCCAGACAGCCAGGCCCCAGGGGTTGCAGCCAAGCGGAACCTCTCCGGGTACCCCCAGCCTGGGTTCTGGGTGTGCTCCCCGTCACAGCCCAGGAATGTGAGCATCCAAGCATCAGCAGCAGACACGCTGGCTGTCAGCCGAGCCAGGGCCCCTGATAACTGACAGGAGCTCAAAGAACCATTAGAGAGGAAGGCTGGGTTGAGGGAGGACATTTCAGAGTTGCCTGGGCTGTGCAGAACAGCTGTGGGTGGCAGCCTCGGGTAGGCCACTGCCTAACAGGCCTCAGCTTCCCCATCTGTAGAATAGGGATGATATTTCTTGGCCTGCCTGCCTTGACCAGGCAGCTGTGAGAAAAATAATGTGGTTGATTGTACTCCCTGAATGTATTGTCTACTCCAGCCTGTCTCAGAGAACCACAGGGGAAACTGAGGCCTCAAGAGCACAGCTTACTCCTTCAGCTAGTAACAGCCAGTGCAGACTCCAGGCCCCTTGCCTTTCCAATCAGGACACTTCCACCTCCGTTTCACCCCTTTCTGTCCTGCATGCACCCAGGAAGGGAGGAGCTTCCTGAGTGGAGGGCCAGGATGAGGCAGAGCTACTTCTAGGACCCTGGATGGAGCCAGGAGTGCTGGGCTCCAGCCTTTACCAACTCATTGTGGAAAAACCAAGCAGATGGTTTCTCCTCTTAGGGCCTTGATTCATGACATTGCCATGAACAGGGCTTCTCAGACTGCCGTGTGCTTGTGGATCACTGCGATAGTAGGCAGGTTCTGACTTAGCAGGTCTGGGGCAGGGCCTGCGAGCCTGCATTTCTAACAAGCTTCCAGAATGTGTTGATGCTACTGGACTTTGGACCACATTTTAAGAGCAAGGGTCTGGAGGAACCCCAGGGCTTCCAGGTCTGGTCTTTGTAGGCTGTTGGAGCTCCGAGATTCCTCCTTCTCCGCCTCTGGGATTCTCCTCTCCATCTACTCTTGCTTCAGCTTCAGTATTGAAAAGTCGCAGGTTGCTCTTTCCTCAAGCTTGGACTTGCCTCAGGAGCACCCTTCTCCAGCCTTTCTTAGGGGACAGAACTCTGTCTTCCCTGAGGATGTGGGGAGCTCATTACACCGCTTCCCAACTCCACAGCGCAGGCTGAGGAAGTGTGGGGAGCAGGACTCCTAGGAGCCTCCCTTCCCAGAGGCCTGGCTCAGGGGCTGGTGTGGAGCCCCCCGGACTTTCCTGTTCACTACCGCCCCCCCCCCCACACACACACACAGCAGCAACAGCCGCTGAAGTGAGACTTTTGTGTAAAGAAAAGAGGGTGTGTGTTCATAAGGAAGGAAGAAAACCAACATTTATTAAGGTCCTATTGTGCGGCAGGCACATTTGCAAACATCACTTCCGCCCAACCCTTGGCCCTGGAAGGAACACTTGCCTTGGAGGTCACGGTGAGAGTGAAATAAGAAGCATGTGAAACGCCTGGGTGACTCCTCCGCAGTTTGAGGAGCAGGCAGAGGCCAGCCTGGCTTCAGGACAGAAGCAAGAGGAGGCAAGGGCAGGCATAGCAGAGGGCATCCAGCTCGGGCGGGGCCTGCAGACCTCAGGTGGAGTTGGACTTCTTTCTAGGAGCAGAGACTGGGGAAGGATTAGGCAAGTTTGGGGCCAAATCAGATAGGCTCTCCAGAAGCACAGGGTGGTCACTGAGTGGAGATGGACAAGAGGGAGCACTGCTTGATGTAAAGAGGCTGGTGGGAGTCTGAGGAACCTCCAGTGAGGTCCCTTCCACCTCTAGGATCTTAAGCTGGACAGGTCGTGTGGCAGTCCTGTGGTTCTCTACACCCTCAGCCTCCTACGGAATATCCATGTCTACAATCTGAGTCCCCTGCCAACATCCCCAGAAGGGCACAGCACAGGCCGCAGTCTCGACCCCTCTGGCAGATAAGGTCTAAGGGACACCAAAGGCTTCCCCAAGTTCATCTCAATGAGTCATTGGGCTGGAGTTGGAACCAAGGCTCCCGTAGGCTGTGTTGCTGCCAGGACTCTGGGGCCTGCGAGTGAGAGAGGCCGGAAGGCCAGGCCCAGCTCGGGTCAGCCAGTACCCGTCACCAGGGGCATCACCCGGCTGGCCTGGCTCAAAATAGCTCTCCAGACGCAAGGAAATATTTTATTCTAGTCTGTTTTCCCACCAAAAAATAAATAAACATTCTTTACTCTCAATGGGGCCAGACTCCAAAGAGAGGGAAAGGGAACAGAACATGCCCAGCCGCCCACTGAGAAGTCCAGTTTCTGTCCTTTCAGTTCCTTTTTGAGTGTCAAGTCTTTGCTTCGTGACATGAGCCAGGAGACTCCCACGGTTTTCCCAGTGGTGACTGGCTTTCTTTTGGAGTTGGGCTGCTCTTTCCCAGGGGTCACTGTCTCAGACACAGTGACGCTAATGCGACAGCTTCAGGGACCACCATGGGGGAGTGAAGAAGTATATGACACAACTCTGCCCTCAAGGGGCTTCCAAGCCGCCGGGTAGCGGGGTTGGGCTCCCTCTCTCCCTGAAGCTCTCGGGAACCGGAAGAGAGAGCACTAGTATTGACTGAGAGCCAGCTACGTGCCGAGTACAGTCCAGGCGCTTCCACAAACATCAGCCCCTTTGACCCTCACAACAAGATAGGCTTTCACACCTCGGAAAATTAATGATTTTCTAATATAATCTAATATCCCATGTATTACATTTCCCTGGCTGTCTTTTTACATATGTATATAATGTTTGCTTAAATAAGGATCCAAACTAAGATCTGGACATTGCCTTTGACTGTGTCTCTTAACAAATTTTTAAAAATTTGAAACAATCACAAGCACAAAAAATTGCAAATATGTTACAAAGAATTTTCCTTCCTGTAAACCTTTTGAGAGTGAGTTGTGGACCTCCCCATCACTCCCTAAATCTGCAATGTTTTCTACAAACAAGGACTATCTTCTCTATAACCACAGAACAACCATCAAAACCAGGAGGTTAACATGGAGCCATCGCTGTCATTTATTCCTTGGACCCCATTCGAATGGCCAGTTGCCCCAGTAATGTCTTTTATAGCTGAAGGATTCAGTTCAGATGCACACAGTTTATTTAGTTGCCATGTCTCTTTGGTCTCCCCGGAAAATTCATACTTACACTTGGGTTTTCAAGACCTTGACATTTCAGAAGTCATTTCATAGCTTTTCCTTAGGTTGAGTTTGTCTGACGCTTCCTCGCGATTGTGCATCTTTAGCAGGAATATCATGAACGTGACCCTACTCTTGACGTTGCACTTTCTGTGCAATTTTGATCAGCCCCGTGACTGATTAAAGTGATGTTCGCCAGTCTTTACAGTGAAGTTACTCTTTTCTCCTTTGTGATTTTATAGAGAGATGCTTTCAAACTATACAAATAGTTCGTTCCTCATCAAACTTTCTACGTACTCTTTGGTTATCAGTATAAACGTATGCTCTTCTGTTTTATTGAATATGTTATGATCTCTTACTGTTTATTTTGATGCTCCAAGGACCACGATTTGCAGTGGGAGTTCCTTCAAGCTGGTCCCGTATCCTTGGAAAAGTCCCCATCATTCTTTGACTACTTCCTTATTTTCTGGCATAACAAGATGTTCCAGGTGCATCTTGTACTTTTTTCAACCCTATTCTGTAATTAGGCATTCACTAAGGAAATGTAAAATGGTGATATTCTAACTCTATTCTTCTTTTTTTTATTATCTAGAATTCCTTTATTCAAAAACAAAAACAAAAACTTCCTTCTTACCAACTACACTAGTTCATTTCCTTCAGGTACAGTTTAAGTCAGGATAAATGTTTGAGTCTTTCCCTTTACTTGCCCATTTTCATAAGAATGAGTTAATTTTCTAGCATTCTCCAAAGATGATCAAAAAGAGTTTAAAAAATGTTATTGTGAACTTATTAATCTTTATGCATTTTAATCTATTTGTCATTGTTTCTGATGTTCATATAACCCCATCTTTGGTCAGTGGGAGCCTGTTTTGGACCTTTTCTTCCATAAGAATCTAATCATGAGCAAACAGGAGAAACAAACCTAAACTGAGCTTTTCCCAATGGATAAGGTTGTTGGGAATTTTGTTGGGGATTGCACTGAACTGTAAGTCAGTTTGGAGAGAACTGACATCTTCAGGATAGTGAGTCTTTCTGATTATCAATGTGCTGTACATCTCTGTCCATTTAGGTCTCCTCTAATATCAGCCAAGTTTTATTAATAATTTGGTACATCTTTTGTTAGATTTCTTCAAACATATGGCATATTTTTATTACTAGTACAAATTGTATCCTTTTTGAAGTACATTTTCTAAACTGAAAAAAATGGGAAAATGTTTGTATATAGGACTGCAATTAACTTTTGTGTATGATTTTACAGCAGACAAATTGCTAAAATCTGTTATTAAATCTAGAAATTTGACTGTAGATCATTTTGCTTATCTATGTAAAACTCATATTAAATCATAACAAATCATAGTACAGTTTTATTTCTGCCTTTCTTAATTCTTATAATTTTCTCTTTTGTCTTAGGGTGTTTTCTGGAGCTCCTAGTGCAAAGTAGAATAGAAATGGCAAGAGTAGGCATCCTTACCTTATTTCTACTTTTAAAAGGAATATTTTTAACATTTCAGAATTTAGTTAATGTTTTCTGTACAGTTGGGGTTTTTTTCCTAGCTGGTTTAGAAAAGTTTGTTTGTATTACAAATTTCCATGAATGGATGTTGAGTTTTATAAATATTTTCCATCTATTATTGAAATAATTATAATCTTTTCCCTTTTAATCTGTTAATAAAGAGCAATTTATTTATAGATTTGTCTAATGTTGAACCCTGTGGTCAGAAAGCATGGTTTGTAATGAAGCCGACTCTTTGGAATTTGCTGATGCTTGCTTTATAGCCCCGTGTATTATCAGTGTGCAAAGATGGTCCATGTGTACTTTATATCGGGTTTATTCCTCAGTCATTGGATGTGGGGTTTTATGTGCATACATTAGATCCCTAAAATCTTACTGATGGTTTTTATTTCACATAATCTATTAAATCCTGATAGCATTCCCACTATATACGTTATATATACATATTACATACTCATACATATAATGTTTTGTGTGTATGAATTAAAGTTTTACATTTTCCTGGTTAATTGAACCTTTAATCATTTTGTAATGGCTAACTTTATCTCTAGTAATGCTTCTGTCTTCAGGTCTGTTTTGTCTGATGTTAATCTGGCTACAGCAGATTTCTTTTGGTTAACGTTTTCCTGTTCTATCCTTTGGCTTTCAACTTTTCTGTGTTCTTAGAGCTAAAGTTTTTTACTTACTTTAATAATCTTCAACTTGTTATTCTGATTACCGATGTATTTAATTTATTTCTACCTATAGCACATAGTAGGTGCTCAGGAAATCAGCCATTGTCAGCCTCAGGTCTTTTAGAAGCCTGCTGGGGTTAGGGGGCAGGGTAGCGAAATGGGGTAATGTTCTCACTGTTACCCCTTAGTCTCAGAGGGTGGGGGGCAACAGGACATGGTTTTTCCTGAGAAAAGCATGGCGTTTCCAGAAAGACTTGGTTGAGAAAACCCCAACCTAGTCTGAGGCCTCATAACTGTTTCCTAGAAACTAGATGTGAGTGAAACTCGGCTGGTGCCCGAGTACAACATTCATTTCCTGTTTTTCATCCATGAGCTAATAAAGTTATTTCCTTCATATGCTGCAATGCTAGCGGAAGGCCCCACTGCCTCAGGCTTGAGGCCAGCCGTTGTCCATCACCCCATTCCAAGCAGACGGAGGAAGGGGGGCCTGGGCTCCCTGGGGAGGGCTTCGTCTTAGTCAGGGTTGTCAACTCTTCTCTCCACATGTGCTTCCAAGGAGCATCAGGACCATTTCTATCCTGACAGTCTGCAGGGCTCTGTTCCTGGCCTGGAGCCCTCTGTGGATTGCCTGACCCATATACCTGGTCCTCTCGGAAGACCCCCGGATCTCTGACCAGCACCTCGAACCCCACATGTCCCGCACAGACCTTCTCCTGGCTCGACTATGTTCTTCGGGATGTTCCTCGTGTTTCCCATTTCTGTGGTGCTATCACCACTACCTGGCTGCTCAGTCAAAAATCAGGGTGTCACTGTGCCCCCTCCCTGCCCAATCCCTGTAACCCAGCAGCCCGCTGTCTTGGTCTGGGCTCCCAGGCCAGTTCACAGCAGGGTGGGGCGGATTGCCTGGCCTGGCCCCGTCTCCTGTTCGGGGTGGGGGGGTTCTCCAGAGCAGGGCAGGCAGGTTCACCTCTGTGCCCCAGCAGCCAGCACAGAGTGTGGCAGGGAGACTGCTCAGAAAAGCTTGAACGAATGAGTGAATGAATGAATGAGCAGTTGTCTCTGGAGTCTTCTCCAGGAAAACAACCTGCTATTCCACCTCCCCGAACCATCCTCCCTGGTTGTGGTTTCCAGAACCCTCTGCCTCTGTCTTGCTTCCTCTGAACCTTCCTCTGAACCTGCTCCAGGGCTCCCCTTTACCCACCACATGTGGGCCCCAGCGGCACGCGCTGTTCTGGTCGTTGGCCTGGAACAGAGCCCCAGCTCCAGCTCTGGAGGTGGCATTGTCCTGCACAGATAGTGTTGGCTTAGGTGTGAGGGCTATTTCACAGGCTCATTCATTCTTTATTCTCGCAAACATTCAGTGAGACTGGAGTTATGTGCCATGCAGTGGAGATACAGCATAACACAGACGGACAAGGTCCTTGAGACTTAATCACCAGAGCAGGGAGCAGAGGACCCAGTAGAACCCAGTTGCTAGTGGTGTCCAGGTGAACTGAGGCACCTGCAGGTGTGAATGGGACACCTCGCAGTAACAGGACAGTAGGGCTGTGGGAAGCCTGTGCAGGTAACAGCCGGGACAGCAGACTGAGCTGCAAGACTGAGCCCAGATCCTAGGATAAAGTGTGGCAGAGTGACACAAAGATGGAGGGCAGTGGCCCTTGGCGACGGGGGTCCATTGCAGGCGACCCAAACAGATGATGGAGTGGGAAGATCATGGTTTGGGGGTCTGGCAGCTCCGACACACTGCGGATGTTGCTCTCTGAGCTAACTTTCTTTTCTGTGGGATGGGTGTTGATAATCCCCACCTCACTAGAAGAAGGCGTTTAGCAAAGCTCAAGCCAGGGCCTAGGGAGGCGGGGAGCCCACAGTCAGCCCTGGAGCACAGGGCTGGGCCTTGTGCCCTCCTCTGCTCAAAGGGGTCTTGAAGCTAAGACAGGGCCAGGTGGAGAGGCAGGAGTTCAAGAGGATTAGGGTTTAGGTGAGGGGCAGAAGTGGGAGGAGAGATTCAGTTTGAGCTGGACGATTTATGTGCATGAATCAAACCCTCACAAGCCTAAGGGAGAGCTTGTCTCACCCCGAGGAAACTGGGGCTCAGAGGAATGAACCTGCCACAGGAAAATGGCAGCTGGGCTCAAATCCAGGTTTGCAGGACCCCTGCATTCGTGCCGCTGGTCTGGCACTGAGGCTGGGGGCTTCAGCACAACCCTCACCTTCTTTCTTACAGTCACGGAACCCGAGGTCGACTGAACTCGTCTGCCCTGCTCTGGTGCATGCAGCTGCATTTTTTGAACATCTTATTTACTCCTGATCAGTTCATCTTTTGTTTCCTGGGTTAAGTGTGGGTGCTACCCAAGAATGGCTAGTGTTGTCCCCACATTGGCACAGGTCAGGCTCTCAAGGACACTTCTTAAAGGGCAAGATTGCATGTAACGATAACTATAATTATTGCACAACCATACGTTGAAGTGTTGAGGAGAGGAGATGGGAGAACTGGCCCCCAAACCTACTCTGCTGTGAACTGACTGTGGCCTTGGCCAAGTCCCTGCCCCTCCCGGGCCTCAGCTTCCTTCATGTACGAAGAAGAGGTACACAAAGGGGCACTTTCTCCCCAGTGCCCAAGGCCCCTTCTCCTCTCTTATCAGTCTCAGCCCTCACGTCCCGTAGGCCAGGAGGCTGCGCAGTCCCCATGCCCGAGGAGGCGAAGCGGTGCTTTCCGAGGCCTCTGCTCCCTGAACATTTTGTCTGCCCCTCTAACAGGCCCTCCAGGACAGGAGTCCTGGCTTTTTCTCATTCATTCATTCATTCACTCATTCACTTATGTACTTTATGAGCCCACTCTGTGCCAGGCCCAGTGCCTGCCTTCCAGGGGCTCCTGGTCTGGTGGGAGGTCAGAGCCAGGTGGTATGGCGCTGGTCCTGCAGGGACGAGGTGAGATTCTGGTGCCTTTTGCCTGTGGAGGGCGGGGTGGGGACAAGCTGCAGCAAGTGCTCTTTTCCTGCAAGCTGTCTCCTCATCTGCAGAGCAGGTGTGAATAACAGCAGTCACGCCCACCGCCAAGGCTGTTGTGAGGAGCCAATAAGGGGGTGCACATAAAGAACCAAGCACAGCTGCTCAGCAAAAGCTTGGTCTCGTGGGAACATCCCATGGGTGGGGTGGCCCCTGCCGGGAAATGCTGCACTTACATGTCCGTCCATCCCTCAGCCAAATACTTCTCAGCAGCTTTAGGTGCAAACATAGTTCAGGTGCAGCACTGCACACCCAACGGGCTGCTTGGTGCTGAGGCCCTTCTTGAGAACCCGTGGAGATAAGCATCTCCACGGGCTCCACTGTTCTTAGAAGGGACCTCCTGCTGGTTGAGCATAAACCTTGGGTCCAGGACGAAGAAGCAAAAGACCCAGGTCTCCCTCCAGATCCTTTGTCTCATGGGGTGGAGACAGGTGTGAAACTGCAAGTGGCCTGCCCTGGGTGGGGTGGACTGTGTCACCTCTGGACCATCCAACCCCCAGCAAGGGTCGGGGTGTGGAGTAGAAGGAGTAACTCAATTCATGGATGGAGGCTGGGATCGAAACTGAGCTAAAGGGCTGTTTTGGCCAGTTCGGATGTTTATTCTCATAATATCACAGCTGCCACCATGCACGCGCACACACACACACACACACACACACACACACACACACACAGACACAATTTAGGTATTATATCTACGATTCCTACTTTACAGATGTGAAAGCTGAGACTCAGAAAAGTTATCCACTTGCTGAAGATCACACTGTGGGTAGGTGGCAAGGTTGGGATTTGAAATAGGCTGACCAGATGCCCCGTTTTAAATGGGACAGAAAACAATGGTCCTGTCCTGTTTAAAATGGTCCGTGTGGTCAGCCTAATTTGAATGCTTGTACATGTGACAGCAGAGGCCACCACACTCCACTCCACCGTCTCAGTCTTTCTCTCTACCTCTCTGGGTACCTACCCTCCCCGCCTTCCCGTCCCACCAACCCTGTCTCTGACTTCCTCTAGGTTTGGCCCGCAGGCTCCTCCCTTCCCGGGTCATAGGCCTGCAGGCAGGGCCTTCCTGAGTGCAATCCCTAGGGAAGTGGTAACTTTGTAATCCCCACTTCTCCCACAGCCGCAGCCTGGGAAGGTCGTCCTGCTGGGGTACAGCCCAGGTACACAGGCTCCACCCTGGGGTGCGGGGCTGAGGACAAAGCCTCTTTGTTCCATTGTTTGCGCCCATGTGGCCCCACCCTGAGCAACCTGGATTTGCGGAGCACCTGGGAAAGCTGTGCCAGTCAAGTGTGGGTTTGCTGAGGAGGCGGCGGAGGCCGTGCACCCACAGACTGAGCACGCGCTCTCCTCCCCGCCTGCGCATCAGTCACCTACCGGGGAGCTTCCGAAAACTCCCTGAGCCAGGGCCCCACCCCAGACCACTTCAACCAGAACCTCTGGGAGGGGCCCAGGCATCAGCGTCCTGTGAAAGCTCCTTGTGGGATTCCATGTGCAGCCAGGTCCTTAGTGAGCTGCAATTCAGCCCTAATGGTCATGGCACGGGGCGGGGGCGTGTAGCCTGGACAGTGATTTGCATTGGTCCTCAAACCTCCCCTCCAAGCTAGTTTTATATTATCTCATGTTATGGGTTGAGTTTTGCACCCCCCGCACCCCTCCACCCCCCAATTCATATACACTCCTAACCCTAGTTGCTCAGAATATGACCTTACTTGGAGACTGGGTTTTCATAGAGGTAGGCAAGGTAAGGCAAAGTCATTAGGGTGGGCTCTAATTCAGGATGACTCGGTCCTTATTTAAAGGGGCGCCTGAGGCATGGACTTGCACAGAAGGCCGTGTAAGACGGAGGCAGAGATTGAGATGATGCTCCTGCATGCCAAGGCACACGCCAGAGCTGCTGGCCCACAGCCCTCAGAGGGACTCGGCCTTGCCGACACCTCGATCCTGGGCCCGGCCTCCAGAGCCCTGAGAAAACAAATGTCTGTTGGTTAAGCCACTCAGCTTTTGGCACTTGGTTGCAGCAGTCCTGGCGAATGACTCTCCTTTGTACAGATGAACAAAATCACGATTACAAAGTGGCTTTCCCGGGGTTGCGAGGACACGGTGGACCTTCTTTCTCTGCTTCCTCTTGAATGCTGATGTCCACCCCCACCCCAGTCCTGAGCCCCCAGCTCTTCAGACATTCATCCATCCACCTGTCTTTGAGGCAAGCAATGTCGTAAGCACAGGGACCGGCAGGAAACAAACAAACGAACAAACAAAGGACACCTCACCCATGGGAACAGACGACAAGCAGGGTAAGGGACACAGGTTAATAGCATGTCGCATGGTCTAAGTGCCGTGGGAGAACACGAGGCAGGGAAGGGGCACAGGAAGTAGAGAGGGTGGGGCTTTGAATCAGGTTTGGGGAAGGGTCACCAGGTAGGTGACACTGAGGCACCATTGCACCCACCCAAGCTGCGGTCCCCCCAGAGACGCCTCTCCGGCCCTGGCCAGCTCGCACCCCTTCCTGCGCCTCCCCCGGGCTCACCCTGCACAACCTGAGCTCTCCTTCCCCGCCACGTGCTCCACTGCTGGGTCCACATCCCTACGAATGGCACCGCCGTCCCCACTCAGCTCAAACCAGGAAACTGGACACCAGCTAAATCTGCCCCCTACCCCTCACCCCACGTGACCCTGGAGTTGGAGATGCTCCCTCCACACATGCCGACTCAGGTCCTTCTCAGCTTGGGGACAGCGCCCAGCTTGGGGGAGGGCCGTTTCCGGTGCTGGAGGAACCGGCGCACCCCACTTACCGTGCAGACCCTGCCCACCGCCACTGGCGGCTTCAGCGTGCATGGTTGGGCCCTGAGCTCTGGAAATGCACCTCCTCACCTGTGGCCACCAGATGCCGGGCCTGTCCCGGGGGGCCTTCCATGACTCGCCCAGTGCGAGCTAGCAGGAGCCTGTGGACAGGCTCCCAGGACCAACAACACCCTGCAGCAATCAGGAAGCCAACACAGGGCCTTCCCTTTCTAGGCCTTGGTCTCCACATCTGGGTAATGGGCACAAATCCCTGCACAGTTAGATTCTTGGATTTTCTTGGCTGAGCCAGTGGATGTGAAAGGCATTGCTCTGAATGGCATGCACACAGGGATGGGCTGAGGCGAGGGGGAAGTAGGGTGGGACACTCTGTGCGTTGATGAGGACGTGTTGATTTGGACCAGCTAGAAGGCAGTTTCTTTGGCCCTAAAAGGGGCCAGAGGGACTGAGGCTAACCCAGTCCTCACAAGACACCCTCCCACCCTCAGGTTCCTCTACGGGCCCCTCCCCTCCTGCTGTCTTCTGCAGGAGGTTCTGGCCCAGGCACCCCAGCCAGGAGGGGACGCACTATGCAGCAGGTGGGTTTCTTCCCCCATCGGAATCACAAGGCGGAATGGGCTCACTTGTTCTCTGGGATCCTAGAGTTCTCATGGACTTGGCAGGGATGCTGGAGGCTTAGTGGGAACAGAAGGCAGGTTGAGACATGTCCTCCAAACTGGAGCACGGACCAAGCCCTCCATTCTCTTGCCTCTGAGGTGCTCCAGGCCAGGGCAGCACACCCCTGCGGGGCTGGGGTGGAAGGGTGGTCTCTGGCCAGATTCCCACACGGGGTGCTGGCACAGGGCTTGATGCAGAGTGGACGCTCAGAATGCAGATGCTGAGCGTCTGAGGTTGGGGGATGATCGAAGGACCTTTGATCTTATGTGATGCTCTCACTGTGTGCCTTAGTTTCTCCATCTGCTGAATGGAGCAGCTTGCTTAGTTCTCTGTTCAGGCTAAAAGGCACCCCCTGCGCTGCTCTGCGTGTGTGTGTGTGCGCGCATAGCAGAGTGGGGAAGGAAAGAGGAAAGTTGCATCCTAGGTGTGCCCACCAGGCACCACCCATGCCAGCCTGTGACAAGATAAAGGAGAAAAAAGCTTTTGCTACTCCCTCACTTCCACCTGAAGGAAGGGTGACTAAAGGACTGTCCCTATATGTGCTTGTCCCTCACTTGGTGAGCCAGGTCAGAACTTCAGTGATCCTGGGGTGGTGTGGGGGCTGTCATCCTTTGTTCACCTGTGTCCCTGGGGTGGAGTGGGCTGCGATATCGGCTCAGTGCTGGGTGGTGACTAAACTCACATTCTGCTGTGTGACCTTGTATAAGTCACTTGACTTCTCTGAGCTGGCTTCCTCATCTAACTTACCAGAAGTAATGATACTTACAGCATGGGGTTGTTGAGAGGAGCAACTGATCTACGACCAGTACTTAGAGCCCATTGTTACTTTGGGTTCCCCATCAGCCTGGCACCTGGCTCTGTGGTCACCCTCTTCACTCCCACGTGGAAAGGGCCCTCAGCTGGCTCCCGGGCCTCTGCAGCCGTGCCCTCCAATGAGGCGGCCAGTAGCCACATGTAGCCATTGAGCCTTTGAAAGGTGGCTTGTCTGAACTGAGATGTGCTGTATGAGCCACACACTGGATTTCAAAGACTTAATACAAAAAGAGAATGTGAAATATGTCAATCATTTTTTTAATGTTAAATACGTATTGAAATGATACTCTGTCTAATATATTAGGTTAAATAAAATAGATTATTAAAATTAAGTCACCTGGCTTTTGGTTGGTTCGTTTTTGTTTTTCCTTCCACAACGTGGCTCCTGGAGAAGTCCATTACCTATGTGGCTTCCATTATACTTTTTGGATGACGCGGCTCTGGACCTCGGGAAGGCCAGTTTTAGGGCATTTTCCTGGTGGCCTCCAGGAAAAGCAGCCTTGGAATTCCTACTGAATTCCATGCAACCTCAGCTGCTAAAGAGTGTCTGCTTCCCAGACGGCCCCTGGGTTCTGGAACCTACTCAGGGTGGCCTCACTCACTCCTTCCCAATTCCCCAGAGTCACATGGCCTCCCAGGAAGCTGTCCCAGCCACGGGACCTGTGTCCCCAGGACAGCGTAGCCAGCAAAGCCTCAGCAGCGCGCTCCAACCCCAGCTGCCCGGCTGGTTAGAACCTCAGAGCTCGTGGGCGCTCGCTTTCTCCCGGCAGCAGACGCCGGGGCTGTGGCTCTCCTTGCCCCAGGCCCTGAGCCAGCACCAAGGAGTCTTCTCAGAGGAATCTGAGGGGCAGAGGAAAGCCCAGGTGAGGCTCAGGAGCACGTTTCCAGGAGCCAGAGCTCAGGTCACGAAACCTGGCTCTGCCTCATGTCCAGCCACACAGGCACACCCCCTCTTCTCCGCACCTCAGTTTCCTCGTTTGTAAAACCGTCATAATCATGGCACCCGCCTCCGAGCTGTTGGAGCTGGTGCATCAGTGTGTGGCCCCCAGCACAGTGCCTGGTGTGTAGTGAGTTGTGGTTGTTAGAGGACAGGAGGCTGGTCCCAACCGGGCAGGCTGGGGAGGGAAGGCGGCGGGAGGACTGCAGTCCCCCTGAGACCTTAGGCCCATTTTCAGGTGAGGAAATCGAGGCCGAGGAGGTGAAGTGACTTGCCCAAGGCCAGCGCTCTGTCTAGCACACTGCATCGTGGAGTCTGAGACCTGTCTTGGGGGAAGTGGACTCAAGAGAGTTTGAGAAGAAGTGAACCAACATGGCTTCTTCCCCACTGGTGGTGCTGAGCCTCCGAAAGAAAGCGTCCCCAACTCCTGTCCTGCGGTGGGTTCCCCAAGGCAAACCCTGAGCCAAGGACTCCGGTGCAGGTAGTTCAACCAGGAGGTGACCCCAGGAAACACAGCGATGACCAAGAAGCAAGGTGGGGAGGGGTGAGCCCAAGAAAGTGCTTTGATGCACAGGTCACCACAGTGGGACCTGGGCTCCAGCCCCCCGGGCACCCCCTGAGCTGGCGTACGGAACGCACACCAGGCTTTACAAACTGGGGAGCCGGAGGCTGGCGTGTTTGTCCGCTGCCCCCTTGGTGACTGAGGGCTGCCCCGGGGTCCAGCTTGTCTGCCACTTCCCTGCACAGGCTCCACGGTCCTTCGGGGCCGGGGAAGCCCTTGGATGGAGAGAGATGGAGAGAAGCAAGCGGAAGCTGGGCGGCCGCGTCCCCCGGGCAAGCCCCAGCCTCACGCTGGAGAGCAATCTGAGAAAGGTTTCAAACGCTGTGCCGGCGCTCGTGACAGTTCAAAGCGCGTATGCAATAGTGGATACTTAGAAGTGAGCGGCATACCCAGCGGGGGCATTGGCCTGGTAAGTTATGGTGCCTCAACGAGGTAGAATATTCTGCAGCCAACGCGGAAGAGGGTTTGGGAAGGAATGGTAGCAAGTGGCATGTGCACGCGCAGTCCCCACAGGGGGTGCCGCAGTCAGGCCCCCTCAGAGAAGCAGGGCCGCAGGAGACGGATTGGCAGCGATTGGCTTACAGCGTGCGGGCAGGTCCCAGAGCCCGGGCCTGCCGAGGCCGTGCGGCTGCAGCAAGCTGGGAGCCTGAGGCTGGGTCCTTCCAGAGCTGGCCGTCTCCTTCACCTCCCCTACTCTTCCTCCGCCTCGGCCTCAGCGCTCAGCGCTTCTGGGCACGCGGCCTGGGCTGACACCACGGCACCCCCTGACCTCCCCGAGGCCTCCTCGGGCTGGGTGGGGAGGCCTGACGGGGAGATAAGACCTGCGTACGTGGGTCCCATCAGTGACCCCACTCTGGCTAGCCTCCGCTAGACTTTGCCCGGCCTGGCTGAGGCGCCCTCACCCGGCTGTGGGGTCTGTCCAGCTTCCAGCCCGCTAGGACGGGCCCGGGCCAAGTGGAACGTGAGTCAGGCTGTCATCGGCTCTGCTACTCTGGGCAAGTCCCTGCCCCTCTCTGGGCTCTCTGGCCAGCCCTCACTCTAACAGGGAAACGTGTGATTCTGCCGGTGTGAGCCGCTGTGCCTCTTGTGCTCCGTGTCCAGAGGTAAATTGCCCAAAGTGGGTCACGCAGACACGGGGGCTGGGCTGAGTGACGTGAGCTGGGACCAGCTGGCCTGGGGCAGGGACATCTGTGTCTGGAGGCTGATCTGTCTTTACTAGCCCCAACACCTGTGCCCCGTCCTGGGCTGAGCTCCCCAGACCCAGGGACCCTGTAGGATCCATCCGTGAGGCGTCAGTGCCCAGCCCAGGGTTGGCACAGAGGGTACTCAGTGAGTAGGAAAGAAAGGGGTGGGGGAAGGAAGGGAGAGGGGGAAGGAGCGGGGAGGGAAGGAAAAGACAGTGGGAGAAGGAGAGGGACCGAAGGAGAAGATGAATGAATGGAGTCAGTGGGCGGTGGGGGGAGCAGAGGCCGCGCTGCCAGCCGTCCATCGCCTCGGGAGCCCAGCGTGGCTGCTGGCTCACACGCAGGGCTGGATGGGCAAGCCGGCTCCTTCCACAGGTGGGGAGACTGAGGTGCAGGGAGGGAGGGAGGATGCCTGAGGGTGTGAGGTGCATAGAGGCAGGGAGAGGACCAAAGCGCATGGGCCGGGGCTCTGCCCTCCTCCCAAGACCACACCCAGGGAGATAGGTTTTCCTAGAGCCAGTGGGGAGGTGATGTGGGGAGCAGGGCCCTGGGAAAAGGGGACCGGGGGCTCTAAGGCCCCCGGTTCCAGGAGGGAGGGTGTCCTTGGGTAGGCTGTGCAGAGCACCTCTCCCCGTGTGGTCATGGCTGCCCCAGGACTGGTGGCAGGGGGCGCCATCTGGGCGGGCCTGGGGGCTCCGGCTGCTCTGAGACTCCCCTCGTTCTGCCGGGCTTGCCAGCTCCCACTGTCCTGGCATTTGCCCAGCCTTGTTCTTTCGCCCTTGGAGGCTGCCTCTCTCTTCCCCTTCTAACCTCTTTCCTCTCTCTCTTTCTCTCACTTGCTGTCTCTCCTCCCTCTGCTAGGACTCCTCAGTGTCTCTGCCCTTCTCCGAGGGCCCGTCTCCCAATGCCCTTCTCTCCCTGTCTTGCTCTCTGTCGACGCCACTCCTGACTGCGTCCTGCTGTCACATCTGCCTCAGTCCTTGCCTTGCTCTGCCTCCCTCTGTCTTTCTGTCACCTTAGGTCTCCGATTCCTCTCTGCCTCTGTCGCACGCTCCCTCTTTGTAAGTCACCAACAGACCCAGTGGCAGAGGGCGCTCCTCCCCCTCCCCTCCCACTGGGTCTTGCCCACCTCTGGTTACAATTACTCTGAGCGGGAATGGAATCCTTCTGTGCCTCAGACTGACCCACTGGCAGCACATGGGGACCAGATGGCGACAGATTCCTCAAGAAACTAACCACTTTGGGAAAGGGAACAGGGCCCCTGGGGAAGCCAAGTCAGCCAAAGAGCAAAGACCCACACTTCTGCACTGCCAAGCCCCACCCAGGAGCCTCTTGGGCTGCTCTGGCCACCAAGTTGGGAGGTACAGGGGGTGGTGCCAGGAGCCCGGGGCACGGACGCCAAGAGCAGCCAAAGGCAGAGAAGCAGGGCCCCTGGAAACCAAGGGTCTGCTCACAACTTCACAAGCCAGAAATCAAGATCCAGACCCCTTCAGTGACCTTCTCAAGGTCACTAGTGTGTGGGGACTTGACCAAAAGTCTGAGTCTGAATCCAAGCTCTGCTCCCCAGAGTGAATTGTTTCTTACTCTGGAGCCTCACTGTCTGAGTTCTAGGCCCAGCTCTACCTCTTCCTGGCTGTGTGACCTTGGGTAAGTCACTGAACCTCTCAGCGTCTTTGCCTGTAAATCAGAAATAACACTAGTGCCTGTCACAAAGCGTTGTTGGGAGGATACCTGAGTTAATGTGTATAAAGCACTAGCATGGGGTCTGGCCACAGCAAGGGTTCAATCGCTGATAATAAATAATATAATAAGAAATAATAATTATTATTAATCTTCTTAAAGCTTAGCTCAGCTCAAGCCACACCTTGCTCAGATTCCTACCGTGTCCCCCAGTGTCCACTGTATAAGTCCAAGCGAGCCACAGTTCTCTGCTCTCATTTTGCCCAGCTTAGCCCAGCCAGTTTCTCCCTCTCACATACGGAGGCGTTTTATTCACTGGCCCCAGGTCTCTGCCCATGCCACTGGCGGCTTATTCTCCTGCTCCTGCTGAGAACGCCTGACCAGCCGCCACCGTCCACCCCTTTAATGTGGCCTTGCCCCAGGGCTCTTTCCATCCACAGTTCCCATGGCCACGTCAGGCATGACCATGGCTTTCAATGGCACCAGATACCAAAGACACCCATGTCCAGATCTCCAGGCTAGGCCTCCCCCCGGGACTCTCCTCTGCCTCCCACTTCCCACTGCTCAGGCCAGGAACCCAGCAGTGGTTCTTGAGTCCTCTTTTTCTGTCCTGTGCCACATCCAAATGCAGCAAGTCCTCTCAGCTCAGCGCTCAGAAAGACACTCTAGTCTGAGCCGAGACCCCGCTCTGGGCCACCGCCACCTCTCACCTGAGCTCTGTCAACAGCCTGTAGCTGCACCACCCCCCACCCCCCACCGGCCACTTTTGCCTCCTCCAGGCTTTTCTCAGGTCAGCAACCTGCACGACCACTTTCAAAAGCAAAACGTGATATTTGCAACTGTGTGCATTTGTCAAAACTCACTTCTAGAAAAGGTATATTTTACTGTAGGTAAATTATATGTTAATTTAAAAAAAGAAACAAAAAAGCGAACGATCACCTCGCTCCTGCACGCACCTGCGCAGTGGCTCCCGGCTCACTGTTCACAATGGTCTTTGGCCTTTTCAGACTGTGGGCCATGGTGCTTTAGTAGCAGTTCAGGAAATCAATGTAAGGATCATGACCAGCATTATTTATGTTTTTAGATAAAATAAAATATATAAGTGTGTACACATATGGTAAAGGTATGTTTCATGAACAGTTTACTTTGATTTTATTTCTGTGTATTTATGTTTGCACCGAATTGCAATATAACATTTATTTCGTACTGGGGATTGTAATCAACACAACTAGCAGACGCCGCTCAGCACGGTGTGCTTCCCAGCCCCTGGCACCCCCTTAGTTTGCCTCTCAGCACGGTGTGCTTCCCAGCCCCTGGCACCCCCTTAGTTTGCCTCTCAGCACGGTGTGCTTCCCAGCCCCTGGCACCCCCTTAGTTTGCCTCTCAGCAAGGTGTGCTTCCCAGCCCCTGGCACCCCCTTAGTTTGCCTCTCAGCACGGTGTGCTTCCCAGCCCCTGGCACCCCCTAATTTTGCCTCTTCCCTCTCTCCCTTGTTGCCGGCTGCAGCCTCGCTGACTTTCTCGCTGTTCCTGTATCACTCCTGGCACAATCCTGCCTCAGGGCCTTTGCACCTGCTGTTTCCTCTATATGGAGCATCCCTCCTCCAGATGCCCCGTGGCTCCCTCTCTCCCTTTCTCCAGGTCCTGACTCAAAGGTCACCCTCCCGAGAGAGAGAAGCCTTTCCAACAGACCTCATTCCAGTTTCCCTGTCGTCGCCTTGCCTCACTTTATATTCCTTCATGGCCAGTATGACTGCTTGGAATATTATATATTTACTTGTCCATTTCTCTTCTCTAGACTGTCAGTTCCATGAGGGCAGGCGCTGTGTCAGTACTACAGTACCCCAGTGCCCAAAATAATGTTTTGCAGACAGTGGACATTTATTGAATAAATTACCACTGGATAGTTACTCCTCTGGCCCTGAAGGAACATAGAGTCTGGTTTAGGGGCCTCTTACAGTTCTCTTTAATTAGTAAATTTCCTGGAAGCTGTCCTCAGTCTCTACTGAAAGGAGAGAGGCCACACACGAGAATTCACTAAGTTCAAGGCCTGCTGGGACTGCTGCAGCCTCTGGAATGCCTGTTGCATGTCTGGAATCTCAGAGAGGACTGGTGCCCTGTCTGAGTTCTGGAGCGCCTCTGCTGGGACTCCCTCTCGTCCCGCTGAGATCCCGGTGGTCTGCGCGGAACCCCTGGGCCTATGCCCTGCTGAAATCAACGACGACGAAATGCTGTGGTTGGGATGTGTCATTCCAGTTGACAAGACTTGTGGGCTGAGCGCTCCAGCTGAGACAAAACAGAAAATCTTATAGCGGGCGGGTGGCAGGAGGGAGGCCTTCTTGCATGGGAGGCTGCCTCGCTGGTTTGGGAGCCAGCCTTGCCATAGCACCCTGTCCCACTGACCACAGCCAGGGGACCCGCTGAGCAGACCGCACCTGCCTCCGGGAGACTGGCTTTGTGGGGGAGAATGGTGGTGAGAGGAAAGGAACACACCTTCAATAGCTCGAGGGTCAGAGTTTTCTCTACCAAAAGGACCTTGTCGCTCCAGATGGTGATGTGCAGCCTCAGCATGCCGGGAGCGCCCCTACGGACCACGTGATGCAACTTCTCCATTTCACGGGCAGGAAAACTGAGGGTCCAGCAAGGGAGTGACACCCCCAAAGTCACACAGGGAGTGACACCCCCCCCCTCATGTCACACCGCAAGCTGAGGCTAAAACCTGCACCTGCAACCATCAGACTGGGGGCATTGAACCGAGCAGAAGTTCTAGGGTGGGCAGGCCTGGGGGACCAGGGACAGAGCACTGAAACATGGCCACCTCCCCTGAGCCCATGGCATTGGAGGCCTCAGGGCCCAGGAGGTATTCAAACTGACCCTTTATAGATTGACTGGATTTCAACAGACTACAAAGGCCTTCCTTGCGGGTGGGGATCAGGGCAGGGGCTGGGTTAAGCCAAGTTTCAGAGGTAGGACGCTCACTGGGCCCCAGGTGGAACACTGTGCCTCCTGTCCAGATCGTGGGGGGAGTGGTGGGAGCCTCATGAGGCTCAAGGCCTTGTTTGTCAATCAGCAGTTAGCCTAGGCGCAGTGGAAGAGTTAGGGGCCGAGGACTCCGTGCTCGGAAAGTATCAGGGAACATGGAGTGTGCTATCTGGGAGGTTTCTGTCCAGGCACACCCCCTCCCCACCCCCAGCACTGTCCCTGCAGGTGGCCTTCTCTCCTTGCCAAGTACTGATGCTATTTTGGAATGCGGAACCTGCCAGTTGAGAGGGGCCTGGTCTTGGGGCCTCACCTCCTGCAGGGAGGCCCAGGGTCTGGGAAGCAGGAGCAGAGCCTGGGAAAACAGGTCATCAAAGCCACCGGAACGATTCCCTCCTGCTGCAGAGAAGAGGGGGCCGCAGGGTCACAGCAGAGGGCTAAATATAGGGACACTTGGAGGTGGAAGTGATTCCTGCCTGCCGCAGGGGGCCTTCCAGTTCCTTCTCATTGGAGTGGGGATGGGGCTCTCGGAATGGTGTTTGTGAGACTGAGCTCTGAGAGCTGGGCTCAGGCACCTGGAGGACATCCGTCTGGATTTGGTGTCACATCTTCCCCCATGGCTAGGGGCATGGCATGGGTTACCCCACGTATTATTATTCTTTAATTCCAACCATTCTCCATTTTTGGGCCCCTCTTCTGGACTAGGACTTGTGCTTGGAGCTCAGGTTCAGAGACCCTGCTCTTTGGAGCAAATGCTTTTCTGGGGAGACAAATACATAAATGGCCGACCACCTTGTGGATAAATGGAATCAATATTGACTCTTAAACATCAACATCTATCCCCCCGGAATGAGAGCTCACAGAGGGAGGGAGTTTTCTGTTACGGTCCACTGCTCTGTTCCCAGCAGCCCCTAGATCAGTGCCGGGCATATAGTAGGTGCTCAATAAATAGGTGTTAAATAGCTGAATGAATGACTCTGCCCAGATAATCAGAACAGATTGTATGGTGGCGTGGCCTGGGGTTGGCTCTTAAAAAAGGAATAGATTTGTGAGCCAGTCCACTCAGGGTGGGCATATCAAGCGAAAAGACTTGCACTGGAAAGACACAAAAATGTGTGATGTACTCAGGAAACTTGGATCCAGTTTTATGTGGGAGCTGAGGTGGGAATAAGATGTGAACAGACCCTGAGGAGTTGTGAACATGGCAAGGACTCTGTTGAATTCCAGAAGTGACCAAAATGGAATATAAAAAGGGATCCATTCATTTTATAAAAACGAAGTCTTCAAGTTGTAGAATCATTACAAAACTTATTATTGACAGAGGTAGGGGCACAGAAGTCTTTTGTACCACGTAGAAACTTGCTGGCTATCTTACAGCAAGAAACTTAGAAGAGTTACCACCTTAAATATGAGTTTTACCTTTTTCTTTTATGAAAAGATAAATAATCTAAATGTGCTGGCTTTTTCTGTGACAAGAGTAGCTATCTAGCAGATGCAAAATCAAATAAATAAATAGCATAGATAAAGGTGTTGTTTTAAGACTTACTAAGAAAGTGACCAACTGCCTTGGAAAGAACTGGGTGCAATAGAGAGGAACTTTGCAGACCGATACTTTGAAATGCTTTTGTTGCTTAAGTGGTTGCTAGAGCATCATCTGCCTGTTGCATCTACACATTTAACAACAGGGAACTAGAATTTTATAATCTACTTAAAAATCTTCTAAGTACTGTCATGCATCATGTAATGATGGGCATAAGTTCTGAGACATGCATCATGAGGTGATTTTGTTGATGTGCAAACATCATAGAGTGCACTTACGCAAACGTAGATAGTATAGCCTACTACAGACCCAGTATATATCGTATGGCCTATTGCTGCTAGCCTGCAAGCCTGTACAGCATGTGATTGTACAAAACAGCATGAGATTCAAAAAAGCACAAGAGAAAATGATGCAATCAAGAGATGCAATAAACACAGGATGTTTGAGGCTGCTGCCGGTGTAACATAACATGCTGTTTTACAGTAAACTTTTTTCACATAAGTAGAAAGAGTACACTCTAGTGTAATGATAAAAAGTACAGTATAATAAATACATAAACCAACAGCATCGTCGTTTATCTTCATTTATCTTCATTATCAAGTACTATGTACTGCACATAATTGTATGCTTTTATACAACTGGCAATGGAGGTTTGTTTACATCAGCATCACTGCAAGCACGTGAGTAAGGTGTTGCAAACAACTTGATGATAGCTACATCACTAGATGATAGGAAGTTTTCAGCTCCCTTATGACCTTATGGTACCTCCATCGTACATCTGGTTCATCATTGACCTAAATGTCGTTATGCTGCACACGATTCTACAGAGTTTCTGTGGGTTTTAAGAACCCATTTGTCAAAATTATTTTAAAAATAACACTTTCTGATTAGTTTCCAATGACAACTGATGACATCAGTTAAACCAAATTTCAACAAAAACCTCTGCACAGAGTTGACGATCGCCCTGTCTGATGACATAAGTGCAGCCAGGACCTTGTTCTTCCCTGTGGCCCTTAGTGAGGTGTGTTTGTCAACTACAACTGGCATTAAATCAAGTGAAAAGATAGATGGAATTTAGTCCTGGATTCTCAAATACGCATGCCACATCATTAAACCAAGGTTTTATTTAAAAATGAAACACACTTAATCGCAATTTTTAGTAATAACATAGTCAGAGCAAGAAACTTTTCTAGACCATTAAATAAAATGAAAACAAACTTTAAAAGTAATGTTATTTATTTACTCTTTCATTCTTTTTCAGTTTCTATTTTTGGAATATATTTTATAATCTATCCAAAATATTTGTATTATTATAAATGTATATAATTTGTAAATAAATAAGTTCATATAATGGTTAGATTGCATGAACCTTGCATTTAGTGGTGGGAGGTGAGATTCTTTCATGGCTGAGAGCAATGGGGAAACCAAGGAGAGATTCCAGAGGGTGGGACTGGATCCCTTTGAGGCCACCTTGGAAACTGGAAGACAGGTAGGCTGGGCTGTGACCCAGACTGGGCTCAGGGGGGACCCTGAACTGGTCCTGGGGCTGAGGGCAGGGAGGACAGTGGAGGGGAGAAAACCAGAGGTTTTGGAGAAAGCAGAAGTGCGGGCTGTGGTGGTGGGTGGTATGAGGGGGCTGAGAGAGCCCATCAAGTACCCAGTCTGCTGCCTGGGACCCTGGACCATGTGGTGATGAGGTGGCCATGTGAGGTCCCTGCTGGAGAAATCAGGAGACCAGGAGAGAGAGAGATGCGAGGGGAGGGGAGGGGAGGGGAGGGGAGGGGAGGGGAGAGGAGAGAGGAGCCAAGGACTCTACTTCCTCTCTGGTCTCCCTCAGGCTGAGCAGCCCCTAAGGTCCAGACAGGGCTTCCTCCTGCCTTACTCTCCTGCACAGCCCCCCCTGAATCAGGGAGGGCTGCTCAGTAAGTGCTCATGTCAGCAGCCAGTGATGGTGGGGGGTGGGTAGGAAGCCCAAAGTCCCAGACCACCGGGTCTGGAGGTTGCCCTAGCAACAGGCTCTGTTGTGATGCTGCACAGAGCCAAGGGCCTGTTAGTCAGAGCCACGCAGAAAGGTCCCCTCAGGCCCTGGAAGGCCTGGAAGGCCAAATCTGGACATCCCTGGGAGTGGTCCAAGGCCTGACCATTGTCTGGCCTGGCTCTGGCTGCTAGGTCAGGGGAGGAGCAGCTGGTCAAAGGGGAGAACTGGGTCCAGCAGGAATCGGGGTTCAAAAATCAATCTACTGGAGTTAGGTAGCAGGCAAATCAGGCCCTGCCCTTGGTGGGGGAGGAGGGTCCGTGTCTATCACCTGAGGTGGGATGTCAGAGGTGTCACCAGAACAGTTAGGACACACCCTATAAATACACCTTACCCCTTGAAGCCGTCCCCTTGGGAGGTTGCTGTGCTTACACCAGTGATGTGGCTGGGGCGCCCATATTTCAGGACTCCTTCAGGGGGCCACTTCAGTGCTGCAGTGGAAAGGCCACTCATTCCAGACCCGGTTAGAATATTCTAGTATAGCCTGGGAGAGACAAGCCCCCTTTTTCCAGGCCTTAGCCTCCCCATGGTATGTCAGTAGATTGCCTAAGAGACCTGCTCCCATCTCCCCCACCTCCCTGACCCTTAAAGCCCCCACTGCATCCACGTGGAGCTTTGCCCACGTCACCCAGGTCTCACTTCCGCATCGCTGCACACGCGCCTGCAGTGGGGCCCGCGCTGACAGCGCTGAGAGGCCCTGGGCCCAGCCGCCACCCACCCTTTCACCCTTCCTAAGCTGGGGTAACTCACTGGGCTCACGTCCTCAAGCAGTGGACCCCTTCTGGCTGTGCCCGCCCCTCCGCCCCTCACAAGGCACATGCAAATGCCCCCACCCCCGTGCTGGGGCACAGGGTCCTGCTGACTGGCCACAGGGGAGCCACTTCCCCTCTGAGTCTCGGTTTCCTCATCTGTGCAAGGAGAGCGATGGCAGTGACCTCAGAGGGAGGCGTGGCTTGGCACTGGCTCCCAAGCTTCTGATCACATTTAAGGAATTGTTATTCTTATTATTAACGTGGGCGTCTCCTGTTGGCTTTTTTGGGCTGTTGGATGAATAATTCTGGCGTGGGTGGGACCTCACTTCCCTTGACCCTCCTGTGGGTTGAAGATACAGGGGTGGTGGGTGGGAGGCCACACCTTCCAGGAACCTGGCCCCCAACACGCGGGTCAGGAAGCTGTGTCAACAACAGAGCAGACCTGAATCACTCGGCCTGCCCCATCCCCCGGGAGCTCTGAGAACAGGCCCAGGAGCCCTTCCCAGGAGCAGCCTGAAGCAGGGAAAGCCCACAAGCCCCAGTTAGAGTCCCGCCTCTGCCAGCGACTCAGAGCAAGTCCCCTGAGCTCACCCATCCTCACCTTCTTCCCGGCCTTCCCTGGGGGAACCCCAGCATGCCCACCTCTGGGAGCCCCGTGGGTTCCCGCCACCACACTCTTGCTCAAGCTCTTCTCTCCGCCTGGACTGCCTTCTCTGCTCTTTAGGGGCCGGCCGCTGCCTCCAGGAAGCGCTCCCAGGTTCCCTGCCTGCAGGGAGCCCTTCCTCAGCACCTCAAAGGCCCCCAGGCCAGGACCGGCCCCTCACCTTCCTCCGGCTTACAGACAAGGAAGCTGGGGCTCAGGGAGGCTGAGTGGCGCCCTGGGTAATTTACAGAGCTGGGACTCGGCACAAGGGACACGGCAGTCCCTGCCCTTCTCCCTCCAACGGCCGCCCGCCTCCCGCACACCCCTCGTCTTCCCTGGGTAAACGGAGGGGGCGTCCGAGGAAATCTGAGCTTAAAACAACTGCAAATCAACCCAAAGGGGCTCTCCCACTAACCAGCAACTCTCTCACGCGCTCTCCTGGCACTGCTGGCACTGCCAACCTCTTTCTCTGGTGGGGACGGACGGAGTTTCTGGAACAAAACACTCGCGGCGAGCTCGGGGATGGGGCATCTGCTTCATGAGCCGGGATCTGCGTCCTCACAGGGGCGCCCCCAGCTCCCGGGGGCCCGGCGCGGGGCCTCCCGGCACTGCGGACGCTAGTAACACGGGGCTCGTGTGGGGCCACGAGGGCTAAGGACTTTGCCTCGTTTCACCCTCACGACGTTGTCCTTATGTCATGGGGTGGAGGGACACTGAGGCTCAGATAGGTTAGTGGTAACCCCGACAGATCTGCCTGGCCCCCAAATTCATGTTGTAACCTGCCAATGGGGACCTCCTGTACCTTTCTTTCCCAGGGCAGCGCCTCCCACTGTGGCCAGGCACCTCTGCTTGGCGGGAGTGGGAGGGTGAGGTCCCTAGTCAGGGCACTTGCCTTGGGGGCCCTCTCTCTGGGCTTTCCCTCCTTCCAAAGGCCACAGAGCTTGGCTGACCCCCAGCCCCCACTGGTCTGGGCCCGCCCCTGTCGTCTGGCTCACACCTCCTGGTCTGGTCCAACACGGTGGTCACATGGACAACGTGTCCCTTTAGTGCTTGGAGGTAGCTATTGAAGGGAGTCTGGGCTTGAAGTCAAGAGCCTGAGGTTCGAATCTTTGCTCTGCTGCTTGGTGGCTGTCCCTCACCTCTAGGCCTCTGAGGAGTTGTCTCCCAGGTCAAATAGGGGTGTGGGGGTGACTTGGGCAGAAGCACCGTGGGCCTCGTTGGAGGTGAACTGGGCCTGAGATCAGGGTGGAGGGGCAAGTGGGAGGAAGTTTGACTCAGGAGGTCAGGTCGTTCCAGGTCCAGGTCAGGAAGCTGAGGATGAAGGAAAGGAGGGCATGAGAGTAAGGACGTGCTCATCTGTGCTTGGGCAACTTCAGGGTGCATCTTGTTCCTCCCGTGGGTAAAAGGCAGAAAGCAGAGTTTCTCCTTTGGAATGTGCCCTCCCCCTCCCCCATGCCACAAGACACAGACCTCCAGCATTTGGGCTGAATTAAGAGCCTCAGACGTCAGCTGCCTCTGAATCATGGGCTGCTCAGAGCAGGGGCGGGGGTTGGGGGGAGCACGTAGGATCCATCCCGGATAGTGATGCTCACACTGCATGTGTCAGGAGGGCTCTGGGGGACCTTGGGAGGGCCCAGGCGCTCGGGGCCCCACCCTGGCTTCTCTCACAGCAGCTCCCTTTATCTGTCTTACATCTTGGGTGTAAGTGAAGAGAGCGTTCTGCCTCCAAATAGAGAAAGGGAATAAACCACTTTTGTATCCAATGGTCTGGTTTTAGGGTTCTGGAGGGGACACACAGCCAGACCATGGGAGGGTGGGATTAGCACCCCATCTGCCAGGCTCATTCATTCAACAGGCAAACACTGAACACCTCCCTGTGCCAGGTGTGGTGCTGAGCATGAGCATGCGGCGAAAGTCACAACACACAGGACTCCTGTCCTCATGGAGTTTCAAGTCTAAGGAGATGACACTGATTAACAAGGGCTCATGCATTCAACCTTGTTACTACCTGCTATGTGCTTTACACATGTTATGAATGTTCAGGACAGCTCTATGAGGTAAGTAAACCTATTTATAGATGAGGCAATTTGAGGTACAGAGAAGTGAAACAGTATGCCAGGAAGCTAAGAAGTGGCATAGCTAAGATTTGCACCTCAGCTATCTGGCTCCAGAGTGTGTGCTCCTGAGTACTACATCATGCAGGTAAATATAGTTTATAACCTATATTGCTGTTTATGTGTGATATATGAGGGCTGTCCGGAAAGTATCCAGCCATGTCATATGAAAAATAGAGGCATTAACCATTCTCGTTATATTAACAATGGCTGGATTTTTCCAGACAGCCCACACACACACACACACACACACACTCACACACACACATGCGCGTGCACACACGCACACGTACAAAGAATGTCAAAAATATATATACAAATTTTAAGAAAGGAAAAAACTGTATTAAAATTTAATACTCAATATATACCCATAACAAAAGAAGAATATAAGTCACATTTGACTTCTGCAATTACAAGAGGTGCTCAAAGTGGTTGCCATCAGCATTTATGTAACATAGATTAGTGCTTAAAATGTGTATACATTTTTTTGGCACCCCAGTATATGAACTTGGCTAAGCCAAGGTTGGGTAGGGAGGAGAGTCAGCAAAGGCTGTCCTGAGGAATTGATGCATGAATTATAATGGAAGGATAACATTTACAGACAGTCAGTTTTTGATAATGGTCTCAAGGCCACACCATAAGAGAAAGAATAGTCTTTTCAACAAATGGTGATAGGACAACTGGATATCCACATGCAAAAGAATGAAGTTGATTCTCTAACTCACATCATACACAAAACTTAACTCAAAATGGATCAAAGACCTGAATGTAAAAAGTAAAGCTATAAAACTCTTAGATGAAAACAGTTGTAAATCTTTTTGATCTTGGATTAAGCAATGATTTCTTGGATATGACCCCAGAAGGATAAGCAACAAGAAGAAAATTAGAAACAATGGATATTTGTTTCACAGAACTCAATGAGGAATGGGAAAACAATTTTCAAGTCATATCTGATAAGAGACTTGATTCTAAAAAATACAAAGAATTTTTACAAATCAATAACAAAAAGATAAATAACCCAATTAAAAAAATGGACACAGGCTGTGGATAGGCATTTCTCTAAGAAGATATACAAATGACCAATCAGATGCTCTGACATATTAATCATCAGAGAAATACAACTCAAAACCACAGTGAGATATCACTTCACACTCACCACAATGGCAAAAACAATAACAAGCAAACAAACAAACAAACAGGAACCCAAACCAGATAATAAAAAGCACTGATGAGAATGTGGAGAAATTGAAACCATAAAACACTGCTAGTTGCAATTGAAAATGATGCAGGCTCTGCAGAAAACAGTCTGGTAGTTCCTTAAAATGTTAAACCTAGAGTTACCGTAGGATCTGGCAATTCCACTTGTAGGAATATTTGCAAGAGAAATGAAAACGTGTGTCCACACCAAAATTTGTACATGAATGTTCATAGCAGACTTATTTATACTAGCTAAAAATGAATACAACCCAAATATTCATCAACTGATGAGTGGATAAATAAAATTTGTGGTCATCTATGCAATGAAATATTGTTATGCAAGGTTCATGGATGAACTTGAACACACTAGGCTATCTGAAAGAAGCCAATCACAAATGATCACTTACTATATGATTACATTTATATGAAATATTCAGAATAGGCAAATCCATAAAGACAGAAATTAAATGAGTGTTTGCCAAATTGTAGGGTAGGGGCAGTGACTGCTAATGAGTACAAGATGTTTTTGGTGGAAGGTGATGCAAATGGTCTAAAATTGATTGTGGTGATGGTTACCGAAATCTGTGGATACACTAAAAACCATTGAATCATATACTTTAAACAGGTGAATTATATGATATATGAATTATATCTCCATAAGGCTGTTATTTTAAAAATATGGAAAAATAATGAGGCATTAACTACGGACATAGAAGGTGCTGGGGCTTGAGACATGCCTTCTAAGCTAAGGGACCTATCATGCAAAGGCCCTGTGGCTGGGAGCCTGGTATGCTTAACATAGTAAAGAAGACCATGTGGCAGGAGCTTGTAGGGCAAAGGAGGAATAAAGGAGAGAAGAGGCTGAAGGGCCAGGACAGCCAGGCCACCCAGGGTCTTAAGGGCTGTGGCGGGGCCTCAAGTCCACGTGGAGGGAGAGCAAGGTGAGGCTCTCACCTGGTGCGGATGACGGGGCTTACCAAGCTCAGGCTGTCCTGTCCTTCCCCTCTTCCCGGCCCCTCTCATATGCCTGGGGGAACCCTAGGATAGCATGTGAGTTCTGGAGGAACTGCAGGGATCATCCATCAGGAGTCTCTGCAGAAGACAGGCTTTGTGGAAGAGCCAAGGTGTAAGTCCCAGCTTTGTCACTTGCTGTGACTCAGCATGTTATTTTCTCTCTCAGAGCCCCAATTTCTGTGTCTATACAGTAATAGCTCCCCCTGTCCTACCTCCTCACTGGACTCTGTGTGTGTGTGTGTGTGTGTGTGTGTGTGTGTGTGTGTGTAGTGTCTATGTAATTATGACCAGCACTTTGTAAAAAAAAGTGTAAAAACCCAAAGATCATCTCTCTGCCACCAGCTGTCTTCTTTCTGAATTCCAGGGTCTGCTGAGAGCCTGCTCCCCCCTGCTCTGGGGATGATGGGGTTTTACTGAAGAGCTGGCTCTAATCCTGAGATTGGAGGGAAAGCCTTGGGCCTACAGGCCACTCGTCCCAGCTCCAGGGCACTCGGGGCGGGGGGCGGGGGGTCAGGGAGTGGGAGATCTGAGGGCAGACCGGCTGTGTCCGTAGCCTCCGAGCTGACTAATTGAGGGCAGGGCTGACTGGCCAGTAATGCAGGGCTGAGACGGGGTTCCTTGGAAAGGAGCAAAGACTGGGGCCTTGGCAGCTGGAATCTGTTCACTTGCTCTTTGAACAAACACTGAGGCCTTCTGTGCAAACTAAGAGATCATTCCAGTCTAATGCAGGCCCTGGATTCGTGCAGGCGGCTGAGGCCCAGAGTAGGGAAGGCCTCACGGTCAGTAAGGGGCAGAGGAAAACCAGGAATCTGGGAAAAGTTACAAAGAGACGAGGCTTGGAGGTGTTCGGGTCCGATCCGCACACGGCACACGCAGGACAGAAAGCTCGAATCCTCCCGGTTGTAGGGCCCGGCCAGCCTGCAGACAGGATGGGCTGCCCATGAGGGTTTTGTGCCCGGATGCTCGGGGGAGGACACCTTGGGCATCTTCCCAATGTCCCATTCCTTGTTCTAGTCACTCCAACCTACACTGCCCTCCCACTTGTCACCTGGATGCTGTGTTCCCAGGGTCAGGGCCGAGTCCAGAATATGGTACCATGTAACTATGCTTTGTGTATCCCAAACAGAACCTGTCACCGGGCCCCAGTACTACTCCCCACCCTCTCGTCTCTGTCTGTCAGTGATGAACACTGTCATCCACCAAGCCAGCCAGACCTCTGAGGTCGCCTGCCTTCCTCTCTTTCCCCTGACAGACACTCAGGTCCCAAGGCCATCTCTTCATCTCTGAAATAGACCCGCCCTGCCCAACCCTTGACTGGGTTTAGGCCTCCTTCTCCATATCCTCTCCAGACCTGCACCCCCTCCCTCAGCCTGCTGTTTAAGGTCCTTCTTCATATTCCTGCTGACCCTGTGAGCCCCATGCTGCTCTGGGCTCCCACCTCCAAGCTTTGGTCCCCAGGGCTCTCTTCTCTCTCCGGTCTACCTGGCAAATAAATACCTATCCATTCTTCGAGTATTACATTCCCCAAAGGCTGCCCCACATGGTGGCCCTGACCTTCCCTTACTCTATGCCCCTGCCCCCACTGTACCCTGTAAAGACCTTGACCTGAGCCCCTGTGGCACTGAGCATACAGCCCCCTGCCTGGCCAGGAAGCCCCTCAGCACAGGGACCAAATCTTGAACTCAGGCCCAAGTGTGGAAGGAAGGCAGGAGAGGAGGAGAAAGGGGAAGGCCCACAGATCGCAGCATCTCCCTGCCACAGCCCCCAGGCCCCTTGTCTGCATCTGCCGGTGCATTCAGTCACTCAAGTTCACACAGTCTGGAATGGCGACAGAACTCAAGGCCCCGGCAGATCCTTTAGGCCACACCTCGTTTCGCGGATGGGGAGGAGGAGGCCTGGGGGTGAGCAGGCACTGCTGAGCATCGCTCCACCAGGTTGGAGCAGAGCCAGGAGTTAAACTCCCTCCGTCTGACCCCAAACCCTGTGTTCTTTCCCTGCTGCCACGTCCTGTTGGCGCCTCTGGATCCCAGCTGCACGTCATCTTGAAGGGACCTCTCCTGGACTGCGGGTCCCAAGCCCCAGGCCTCAACACACCTGGGCAGGTGGGGCAGGGATGTGGGGCTGGGCACGGGGTGTGAGGAGGGAAGGGGTGCTGAACCTTGTGAGGCACACAGACTACTCTGACCCCTCCCATCCCTTGTCTCATCTAGCTCGGCCACGACTGGAGCCCCCATCACAGCTCTCCCCACACTCCCTGCAGAGTCGGGCCTCTGGGAACTCGTGTCCTCACCTCCCTGGGCCCCGGCTTCCTCCTCTGTGAGCTGGAAATATCACCAAGGTCACACTGTGGGGCTGTGTGTGATTTAAACGAGCGTATGGGTACAAGTCAGAGCACTGCCTGGTAGTGCTCAGAGACAAGCTTGCTGTTGTTGTTGTTGTTACTACCACCTGTTGGTCCATCTTGCTCACCAGACTGTGGACTCCAGAGGGCTGTGTTTTCGGGGTCCCCCAGCACCCAACACTGTATGTGGCCCAGCAGGTGTTTCAGTCATGTCCGTGTGAGCAAGAAGAGCCCATTGGTCACCTGAAGGGACTTGCCCCAGGTCACACAGGCACGTCAGCCTGCGTGCCCGGCCTCTCTCTTCTCCTGGTGGGGTGGGCACAGTGCTGTGCTCACCTGGGACATAACCGTAGCAGAAAGGGCTCTTGGGGCCCCTCCAAATTCGACTGCGACTTGAAGGGAAAAGAACACATCCAGGTGTTAAGAGCAGACCACGCAGAGGTCAGTGAAGGACAGGCTTGCTTCCCGCCCTGTGTGATGCTGGTGGCCCACCTCGCCCTCTTGCAGGGCTGCGAGGAGGGGGTGGCAGGAGAAGGGGCTGTCCTCCCGCACATCTGCTTTATGTCATCCTGTTGTCAGCTCATCAGGCACCGTTTACATTCCCAAGTACCCCAGACGACAGTGGCTGATAAGGACGTCTCTGGCATGGGAGCCTCACAGTGACTTTATCTCCCCAGATAGGGCTGGGCTGGCCCTGTCGGGGCAGAGAGGACAATCTCAGCTTTAGAGAAGCCTCAGAGCCTGAGGTTCAGGCATGGGTGAGCCCACCTGGCTCCGGTGTGCTCCTTCCTGCCCCACCTCCAGCCGTTGCCTGCTGGGCCTGCCACCCTCCCCCACACTCACCCTGACTGGATCGTGCCAGGGCCTGCCCAGTCTCACTCCTCTTCCTCCCATACCTCGGTCAATGTGGGAGCAACCTGAGGGCAGAGGCTCCTAGGGGCCCACCCAGGCTGCACAGAGCTGGGCTTCTCCCATTCAGTGATCACCGGAACTTGTCGCTTCCCAGGCTCCCCGAAGCCCTGTCCTCCTCCTCTCTCCCTTGAGTAATCAAAGGGGGGCGGGGGGCACATCTTGGTCCTATTTCCTTCTATCCAGCCTCACATCCCTGTATCCACTCAGGGAGCACGCACTATGTGCCAGGCGCTTTATTTAATTAATCCTGACTCCTGAGAGATAGCAGCAGAATTGCGGGTTGACACAGAGGAAACTAATCATCAGGGAGGGTTGGTGACCTGCCCAAGGGCACACGACTGGGAGCAACAGAGCTGGGCTTTGAGCCGGGGCTGTGCAGCTCGGCTTGGAAGGCTCAGCAGTGGGCAGAGAACTGACTCCAGGTTCTGCTTGTAGGAGTGGGAGAGGGACACAGGAAGGGCTTACCTGTACTTGGCTGGGTGACTCAGGGGGCTGCGGGGCAAGGAGGAGGGCTGCTCCTGTCACCTAGTATTGTGTGCCCAAAACTTAATGCTTGAAACATTGACACTTATTTTATTCTGAAATCTGCATTCGGGCAGGGCTCATAGGGGACAGTTCATCTCTGTGGCCCTTGACATTACTTGAGATGGTTTGGGAGCTGCAATCATTTGAATAGTCGTTCATGAGTACTCACTCAGTGGCTGAAGCTGGCCATCGGCTGAGACTTCACTGGGGCTGCTGGCCAGAGCACCCATAGTGTCCTCTCCCTGTGGCTTGGACTTCCTCACACTGTGGTTGCTGGATTCCAGAGAGAGACGGAAACAGACAGACAGACAGAAGCTGTATCACTTGTATAGATTTAGTCTGGTAAGTGATGTAATGTCAGTTCTGACACATTCTGTTCGTTGAATCTGTCACAGAGTTCTGTCCAATTTCAAGGGGAGGAGCAATGGATTCTATTTCTCAACGGAGTATGACAACCTTCCATTCCTAATGGAGAATGGCCAAGTTCCAGCCTGGGGACTTGAAAATACCCATGAGGCCATTTTTGGACAATAACCCTGCCCTGGGGACCTCCTTTCCTGCAGGTGCACTTCCCTGACCTGGCAAGACGCTTCCAGAAGCTCATGTCACACTGTCCTTCTCACCCCAACTTTGGAAGCATGGTGCTAAGAGGGGGAAGGAGAGAGACTGTGAATGCCAATTGACTGAGCACTTACTGCCTGCCAGACCTTACCCTGGGCACTTCCATGCCTTATTTTATTCAATCCCCACTATGATCCTACAAAAGGGGCAATGTGGCCCCCCCTTTTGTGGTGGGGAAACTGAGGCTGAGCAAGGTGCAGACTTACCGGAGCCACAAGGACTTATTATCAAGGCTGCGACCTGAAGCCAAGTCTGTGTGGCTCCAAAGTTCCTGCTCCCACAGCAGCTGTCACCTGGCTCAGGGTACGGAATGGGCGATAAGGTGAGGGATTAAGAATATGGGTCTTGGATCAGAACAATTTGGCTTCTTACTGAAACTCCTTTACCTTGGAGCTTTATCTCTCTAAACCTCAGTTTTCATATCTGTCCAATGGGACATCACAGATTAAAAAAGAACAAGCCAATGAAATAAAATAATCTGTTATGAGCTTGGCACAGCCTATAGCACTTCACACATGGTATCCAGACCACTCAGCCCTCCCTAGATAGGATCTGCTTGTCTGTGGTGCAGAGCAGGTCCACGGGCTTTTGCTACTCACCAAGGGGGAGCCCCTGGGCTCCTACTGGCTATTTTTAGGCCTGTGTGGGCAACCACAGAACCACATGTGGGGTTTACCATGGCCTGGTCAAGCCCAGAGGAACAAGAAAATGACAGAGGGTGGAGATCCTAGGTCAGGATCAGACTCAGTTCTTCCCACATCTCCAGGTTGACTTCAGACAAAGTCAGAAAGCCTCTCCAGGTCTCAGTCTCCTCACGGGGATCATCATAAGCGCAATGGCCCACATTTGGGGCTGTTTACCACGTGCCAGCTGTGAATGGAACACCTCCTAGTGTCAACTCACGTGATCTCCCACGATGCTCGTGAGGGAGGCTGAGGGGGCAGAAGTCGCTCATGAAGAAGAAGGAGCAGAAATGGAACCAGGGCCGGTCCTCTTCTCCGCTCTGCTTCCAGCCTTGCTAAGAAGTTCCCAAGGATTAGCTGAGATTGTGGATGTGGCTATGTTTTTTAAACTATAAACTAGGATGTAAACTAAACAGGCCCAGGGACAGCCTAGGCTTGGAGCTTAGAACTACGTTCCATGGAGACCTCTCTCAAGCCCTCCCCAACCCTAGCCTTCAGTCACAGCACTTCTCACTTACTCGTCTGCTTTCTATGGAAAGGATCCTTGTAAGACCTTATTTTGGCTCTATTATAAAAAATAAAAAGGCCTTGAAAAGCACTCATGGGTGGACTGAAGACTGGAGGTAGCAGTGGCCCCTGATGTCTCGAGTCTTTCACCAGCCTGGTTCACAGCAGTGGCCCTGGGGCCTTCACCTAGTTCTCAGAGGAACCCAAGCCTCAGGCCCACCCTGCTTCCTCACTTACCTTGGACCGCTGACATTCTTACTTTTCAAGTTCAGGAAACCGTGTTCCTGGAAGTGCCATGACCCATGGTTAGGACTCAGATGCTCTGTCATTTCCCCCAGAGGAAAAGAGAGAAAGGGACAAGAAGGGTATGTTTGTGTGTGCACATACCTGTGACCATATGCATCAGCCACACAGCACATGCGCACTTCACACACAGATTCTCCTACACACACACACACACACACACACCACACTTGAGATCTCCACACATATGTGTTCACACAGGTACACACAAAGCATGCAGTTCCACAGGTACCCGTACCCATACACACACCTCACACCTGTCCATATTCCTACGTTAAGACACACCTACAGAGCACACACACAAACATGCACACAAGTCCCATACACTCATGTGGATTAACATAAATGCTCCTGTATTTAAGCAAATAGTACAAACATATGCATATTTACACCTGCCCCATCATGTACACTTCCATGGGAAAAGAGGTACATGTACTCAATAGACTTGCATTGTGAAAGCTTCTATACAAGTGGATGTTCTCACAAACACACATGCCCATACAAACATGGGTATGCATATATACTTCATTTACACATTTTCATACAAAATAGCAATAAACATGGATAGAGAAGCGCACGTCACAGCCATCTGCATATGCATGTGCAAACACATGTGCACATACCTGCATGCTCACACACACACACCCTTGCATGCACATACGCAAGCTCACCCACACTGCACGCCGCAGTACACGCTGCCTTTTCTGGCTCCATTGTTGGTGAGCAATCCTGCAAAGGTACAGAGGCACAAACACCTAGTTCCGCTTCACCTGAAAACCCCCAGCCCCTGGGTGTGTGGGAGGGTGAACCAGCCACCCTCCCTGCAGGGGGCACAGTGGAAAGTATGACCCAAGTTGACTTTTGCAATAAGAGGTGAGGGTTTTTTCCACCCTGTTATGTCACTGCATCTGGGGTAACCAAGCCCCCCATTGCTAATACACCTCCTGTTAGCCCCTCCAACCCTTGAGGACATTCAGGTCTAACCGCAGTTTACTAAGCAGTTAACAACCAACACCCGACCCCACTGTGTGCCAGGTGCTGGGTGGGGGTTAGGGGCAGACAGAGCTGCTGGAACTGGGCCCTGCCCCCGGGTCTCACTGTCAGGAGAAGAGGTGGAAGATGGGATCGATGGGAGGCTCTTGCTCAAGTCTTTAAAACGATATTCACTTGATGGCCAATTTGTCAAGTGATCAATCTTTCAAATGACTGATTAGCTGAACACACCAAATTTACAAATGTAGCGTTAATTTTTCTTTCAGTTCAAGAATACACAGCAATTTTATTGAATGGATTGGAGTTGGTTTTCATTCTTTCTTCATAACAGCACTTTAAGGAATGTTCACATGGTCAAAAGGTAAGGTTTGGGGTGGCTTAGTTTAATAAAGACAATATTTGTAACTGAAGAAGGACTTTCTGGGGATATCCACCAGAAACAGGACATTCTGGGAACCCTGCAGCATGACAGGCTTTCTAGAACACTGACCCCCAGGGGCCATGTGACCTGTACCTGGGATTCTCCTCGGACTTACCCTGTGATCTTGGCCACGTCCCTTTTTCTCTCTGGGCCTCAGACTCCTCACATACAAAGAGCCCACCTTTCGGGCCTTGCTGACATTTAATGAGACCTCCTGGAGCTCCCTGTGACTCCAGTTTTCCAGTGTGGCCAGGGGTCCAGGCCATGGGCACTGTAGAGGGTGCTGAATCTATTGGGTGGGGGAGGGGCCAGCCCTGCTTGGAAGTCAAAGTTGTAACAGTCAGCATTCACCCATATTGTGTTGATGCCTCTGGGTCCTGTCCCCAGCTTCAGGCAGAAGGGCCTGGTGCGCTCTGAGTGGGGAGCATGGGGTTGCAGAGGGTGGGGCCCAGCTAACTTTCCTTTCCTGGTAACACGCTTACTAACCTCATTTCCTTTTTCTGAAGGGAAATGCCATTGACGTCACACAACTGGATTTTTAGCGTGGCCAGATGAGAGCTCGTGACCTCTCCTTGCTGACAAGAAGGATGCATACGTGAGCTGGGTGCAGATCTGTCCAGCGGTGGACGTGGGGAAACTCTGATCTGCAAATCCTACCCTTGCTTCAGAGATGGGACCTGTAGGCCAGAAATGGGCAGAGACATGTCCTGGAGTCCACAGCCAGACAGCAGAGCAAGTGCCAGGTCCAGGCCCCTGCCTGCCAGCCAGGGCTCTAGATGGAGCGGTCCCACGTACTCCCCACACCCGGTCTTAATAATGGCTCCAACATCCACCAACCTGCCCAAGCCACAAACTGACCTCCAGGTATACTCTTCCCTCCCCGGCCCCCTACCCCGACCCCCCCACAGCTCCTCATCTCCTCCAGTCTACCCGCAAGCCATGCCCCAGCTTGGGCTTCCTAGTCTCTCTCTAGGACCCCTGCCTAGCTTCCACTTAGGTCGCCCCACCCCCATCCAGGCCTCTTCCTCCAATCTGTCTAGCCGCCTGGGTAATACTGCTAAAACGCAGAGCCCACCATGTCATTCCCCAGCTTAAACCCTTTGGGGCCTTCCTGGCTGGGCATTTGAGGCCCTCCAAGGTACTCTTCTCAGCCACTACACTGATATGCCTCTTTGCTCCCTCAATGCAGAGATTATTTGTCATCCCCAAATGTGGAAACTTCTTGCACGTGCTTTTCCCTCTACTGGGAACTCCTCCCTGTTCATGTGCATGCCTGCCTAAATTCACTCCAGAGGAAGGCATAGCAGTCCGGGGTCTGCCCCCATCACTGCCTTGGAGGGAAATGATCTCTTGGGTTGATATGTCCAAGTTCTTCTCCTCGACCTTGACAGCAGCAAAGACACTCTATTGTGGAAAATTTCAAGCACACACAAAAATAGTTTAGTTCAAAGAACCCTGCATATTCCTCACCCAGCTTCAACCCTCACCAACTCAACTCTACTCGTTTCTTTTACATCCCCCACCTCCTGCCCCACTGGATTCTTCAGAGCAACTTCAAAACATCAAATCATTTTATCCATAAACATTGCTGTATGTTTCTAAAAGATAAAGTCATGACTGGAATACCATTATCATACTTATAATTTAATAACATTTTTTATCATCAACTATCCAGCAGTGTTGACATTTCCCCAGTTGTCTCTTCAATGGTCTTTTATAGTTTGTTTGTTCAACATCAGGATCCAAACAAGGTCGAAACATTTTACTTGATTGCTGGGTCTCTTAGTCTGTTTCATCTATGGGTTGCTCCCCCTTCTCTTATGTTTGCTCCCACTTCTTTGATAAATAACCAGATTGCTTGTGCCCTGCAGTGTTCCACATTCTGGGCTTCGCCTATTCTGACTTCGCCTATTTCCAGGTGCCCACATTTGCCTTGCATATTTTCTACCCAGACCTGGAATCGACTATTTCCCCAACAAGGCCTGGCTCTTTGAGTGAGAAGTGGTACTAAGAGAGCACATGTCTGGATGCTAGGACTGCTCAATGCTACTTGGTTGGTCATTACATCTATGCCTTTACAGTGTGCAAAGCTGGTACATACTTTTTTTTAAAATTAAGAAAGTATACCTCAAGAGTTCATATTGATATTTTAAATAAAACTTAAGACTATCACACTTTTACTTAAGTTCTTTGATTTTATATATGTATTTCTTTTCACTAACACTGAAAATCATGCTTCCTAACAATATTAACATGATTATTGATGTGTTTTCTCCTACTTTCTCTAAACTGCAGGATAATAAGACCAGAAGTATTACTAAAAGTATGATGACTGAAAACATTTTACAATGTGTTTGCAGTTCTTTTGTCCTTAGAATATATATGCTACTAGTGATGTGCCGTCGAGCTAACAGGTTTCTAAATCACTTGAAATAATTCAATTGTGTGTGGTGAAATCATGAACTCAATATACAGATTCTTTTATTTCATTTTGCTTTTGATTTGGGGGGAATTGCTCCTGACTGTTATTTTTATTTAACTTTGTTTTATTTTTATGCAAAGGATTATCCTAGTTCTAAACTTAATCTACAAAATGAGAAGTCTAGCTTCTACCCCTGTCCTTTTATCCTATTCCCTCCCAACTCCAATAGACAACAATTTAAAACTTCAATTTTTAAAAGTTTGACTGATTTTTTTTAATTAAAGAAAATATGTGTTTCCTCCCCTTTCTTTGACAAATGATAGTGGACTACATACATTTTACTCCACTTTGTTTTTTCACTTAATGTTGGACCCTGGAGATGCTATTGTCACAGCATCTAGAGATTCTCCTCTTTCCGTTTTCTAGCTGCAAAGTCTTCTCCGTGTGGTCCACTAATCCATACTGATGGACATTTGAGTTTCCTAGATGTTTTACTATTACAAATGGTGCTTCCGTGCATAGCTTTGTGCGTGCGTCTTGTCTTATTTTTGCAAGTATATTTTTAGGACAAATTCCTAGAAGTGGGATTGCCGAGTCAAAGGTAAATACATGCATAATTTTACTAGAAATTGCCAAATTCCCCTCCATATAGGGCTTGCACCATTCTGAATTCCTACCACACCATGTATGAGAGGGCCTGTTTTCCCACAGTCTTGCCAACAGAGTATATTTTTAAAGTTTTGGGTTTCTGCCAATCAGATAGATGGGATGTGGTACTGTGGCTTAGTTTTAATTGGTATTTCTCTAGCTATGAACAAGGTTTAACATCTTTTCAATCTTTTAGGTTCTGAGTCACTTTTGGGTCCATGGCCCCTAGCTGGCACAGATGAGGTCTTTAAGGTGAGATTTCTGAAATGAAAGAAGGAACAGATAAACGAATAGATGAGGAAATTGAGTCTTGAAAATGGTAACTGACTTGTCCAAGGTCATGTGTCCAATTATCATCAGAGTTGGAACGAAAATTAACATTTTCCAACTATAAAATGAACAAGTTTATAGTAGACTTTTTCTGACCATAAAATAAATAGAAGTTTATAGTAGAAAGTTTGGAAAGCATAGGAAAGTACAAACCTAGAAAAAACTTTAATCTTTCTATCCGAGTCAACCACCTCTAGTCTGTTTCCTCCCAGTCTTTGTGTATTTTTTTCAGTGAGGATCACACTATTTATATGGTCTTGTATTCTGGTTATTTTCACTCAACATTTTTTCATATTAATAACAACTCTTTACAAACGTAATTTTAATTTCTGCACAATATTTCACTATCTAAATACATAATAATGTATTTAAGCCTTTCTGTTACTGTTGGACTTCTAGATTGTCTCCAGATTTTTGCTATTATAATAAATTCGACTGTGTTCATCTTTGTTCGCATTCTGGATTTTTTTTCCCTTTAGGATTGATTTCTGGAGGTGCAGCTCCTAGAATCCCAGCACTGAGTTCCAGCTTCAGGGCTTTTCTTGGCTGTGCTCAAAGGAGACTCTTGTCAAGCTTTGTTCCTGTGACCTCCCAGAGTGCTTGGCCTGGTCCTCAGTGTCTGTGATCACGAGTAGAGACTTACTCACACCCAAGCTGGACCAGCGGATGGGCTGAGCTGGGCAGGCCCGAGCCCACTCAGAATGAAGAGTCAGACTCTCCTGCCATCCACCCCTTGCCTTCTCAGGACTATGGGCAGATAACTTGGAACCAACAAGAGAAAATTGCACACAAACAAGGTCACATCCAGTGGAGGGTGCTGGCAGCAATGTTGAGTGGAGCAGAAAGCTGGGGTGAGCCTTCCCCTCCTGAGAAGGGCTCCATGATAGACTCAGACATAGACATAGTGCCATTCACAAAGGAGAGATCTGAGAAAGCTGCCTGGAGGAGGCATCAACTGAGCTTAGTAGTAAGGAATATAGGTCTTATTTAACAGATGAGGTTGGAGAATGGCGAATCATGAGGGGCCCTGTAAGCCACAAAACCTATAGGTTTTGAAGCAGGCAGATGACAAAGTCAGATTGGTATTAAGGACAATCCCTCTGCTTGCTGTGTGGGGAGAGGTTTGCAGATGGGGACTGGACAGACTCTTAGAATGAGGCCAACACCCGAATCAAAGCAGTGGCCATAGGGATGGAAAAGAAGGCCCAAGACAAGAGACACCAGGTATACAGTTGATAATCAAAGCAGGAAAAAGTCCTTTCAATTTATGACCTTCCTGGGGTATATGGGAAAGGTACCTGTATTCCAGCCCCAGCTCCATGTGACCCAAGGCAAGTCTCTTGCCTGTATCTGGGTCTCAGTTTCCATTTTTGGACACTATTTTGCACTAGGTCATGTCTGAGGGCCCTTATGTTCTGAAGTCTGTGATCCTAAGGCTGCAAATTTGCAAAGGTCCCTTGGGGGAAAGGAGGAAAAAAACCAGGCTGAGCAGAGGAAGCATCCGGGGCTGGGGCCTCAGAGTCCAGGCTCTCTGTCTCCCAGCCCCATCAATCTTGCAGCATTAATGTCAGTGGGGTGGCCTGGGTCCAGGCCAGGACCAGCTGTGGAGAGGGAGGAATTGTCTGGCTTGAGGAACAGAGAGGAAAGAATGCAGAGCTTCCACAAAGCCGTGAACAAGTCATCAGCTCTGGCTGGGTGCCCAGAGCTTTCGCAACTGTCCTCCCAGCTTGAATATCAAGAGTGAGCCCATGTGGGAAAGATGCCTTATTCCCCCTCCGAGTATCAGAAAATGCATGATGACAAGGGGCACTGAAGATGTCTTTGGCTGCAAGTAAGAGAAAACCCTGGCTCCAATGTCTAAATAAGCAAGGATACGTATCATCTCACAGCACTGCAAGTCCAGAGTGTGTGGCTCTGGCACCGGCAGCAGCTCTTGGTGGCCAGAACACAGGCGTTTCTGTTTCTCTCTTGATTTGGCTGATTCCCCGCGGGACCCCCTGATGGCTGTTGTTCGCTCTCCTCAGGGTTGAAGGATGGCTGCCAGTGGCAATGGGGGCTACAGGCTTCTACGTGAATGTCTAGCAGGAGAGTGAAACAGAGGACTTCTCTTCCACCCCTGGATTGTAAGTCCTGTTTTTGACTTGAACAGGACAACTTGAGTCATGTTTCCAACCAATAACAGTCTCTCAGTGAATGCCATGTGCTGATTGGCTTAGATTAATTGGGATCTAAAGTCAAACCTGGGAGTGGACAGGAGGACTGAGTTGGTGAATAGGCAACCAACACATCCACATGACCATGAGCCTCCATCCCTCTTCAGTTCATCGGATCCCTACCAAGTCCAGGGGCCAAGAGGACAGTGTCATCTCTAGATGACCACTGAAGTCACCGAGGCGTAATGTGGAATGGTTTGCTTCGGTCACGTAGTGCGTACGTGGCAGAGCCTGAATCGAAAAAAATAAAATACAGAGCAGAGAAGCCAAGCAGGCCTCAGGCTGCCATCCCTCAAGTCAAGCCCCTGACCCTGGCCCCTCAGGCAGGGGTCCTGCTGCCCCCTCGGTGCCTCCCACTGCCTGCCCAACCAGCAGCCCTCTGTGTCCGAGTCACCGTGCATGGTGGGTGGCCACCGTGCTCTGCAGCCTGAGGGTGCGCCCCCTCATCGAACGGGGCTGTCCAAGGGCTCCGACATCCAACACTGCGGCTGAGGGTTGGAATCCTGGCTTTGAGCTTCTGTGTTTTCCTCTATGAGATGGGACCATGAACCCCGCCTTCACCTCTTGACATGTTGTCAGGGGTTCAAATGAAATGAGGAGGCGGTGCTTTCCTCATTGTGAAGTGCTGTGGAGACATCAGGTGTCCTTCTCCTGGCAGGAAAGGGTTATCCCATGAGCCTCATCTGCACCGGACGACGGCAGGAATCGGGCGGCCAGGACTGATGATACGGCCAGTCACGGGTCTGTTCAGCCACAATGCACACTTCAAATGAACCCATCAGTTGAGAGATGAGAAAATGTGACCAGAGAAGTACTGACCCGCCCAAGGTCACAGAGGACGAGAACCTAACGCCCTGGTTCCCAGCTTGGTCCTCCCTGAACTCAGCCACAGGGTTAAATGAGGCCGCCCGGTGTGGGTACGGCTGCAGCGCGGTTTGTGCCAGCCTGCACGTCCCCAAGTTTCTCGGGGCCCATTCTTCAGGGGTTCACTGAGGCGAGGCCACACTTCCCCTCAGGCGGCTTCCTGTTTTGGCCAAACAATGACTCTTGCCGGGACCTGGTGCCAGCTGGCTTCAGCTGTTGCCAGGGCCTTGACTTCTTGCATGCGAAGAGAGGAGATCCTGGTCCCAGGGACCTGTTGCTGGCCTCTGCATGCCATGCACCCCACATTCAGCCATGGCTCTTGAGCCCCACTGAATTCAGTAATCCCTTCAAGTACTGGTCACACACATGTGAGCACCTTCTGTCTGCCCAGCTCCGTCTAGTGACCCAGAACACAGGGGTACGTGGGTGAGAGTTTAGCCATTTCACAAACATTTATCCTCTGCCCACGAGGAGGAGAAGCCTGTGCTGGGTACCAGTGATGCAGATATAAATAAGATACATCCCATAAACGCACTGACCGATTCACCTGTCGGTCCCCCCAGTGCCTTCCAAGTTCGCTGTCAGTCACATCCGTGCTCCTGTGAGTCAGTGCGCCCAGCTCCTGCCTGAAGGAGAGCCTCAGGGCGCACGGGGAAGGGGTGCTAAGGGGTATGGGTAAAAGCAATAAAGATGAAAGTCTTTATGACACTTTTTTTTTTTAATAGGTGAAGAGATCAAGATTCAGATATGTAAAGGGACTTACCTAAACTAAGGTAGGAGATGGAGCCGGGACCTCGGCCTAAGCTTGACTCCACGCACTGTGCGCCAAGGGGCTGCAGAGCGCACGCAGCCGCGTGTGAGGATGCACCGCGCCGGAGACGCTGTGCGCGCGCCCGTGTGTACGCGGGGTGGGGGCGCCTGCTGCTGAACGAAATATGTGGGGGCGGCTAGACCTTCGGGGGGCAACGTTGAGTGCTTTCTATATGCCAGACGCCTGCTCTACGGAAGAGGAAAATAAAGAGGAAAAAGCTCCTCGACCATCTGGAAAGCGGTGCAGCTGGCACTTTCACCCACATTCCCCCCGTGCTGGCTGTTCTCCATCTGCCCCAGATCCGTCCCCTGTCCTGCTCTGTGTCCTGGGAGGCTGACTCCTGAGGATGCATCCCATTTCTGTTAGGTTCAGCCAATGGCAGGCTGAGAGGAGAGAGAGGTCAAAGCGTTTGGTCCCCCTGCTCCTCCCTGCGTGGCCCCAGTGCTGGTAGCTGAGGTCATGGCTCCGGGCAGCAGCCCGGCTCCGGAACGAACACACCACTGTGGCCCCGTGACCCTGCAGGCCTAGGGACGTAACCATGTCCTGCTGCTGCCCGTCTGGGAGCTGCTCACCTTCTGTTGGTTCCCTTCACCCTGCCCATCTTTTCATTCATCTCTCTCCTGTCCCTCACCTTGAGTGGTCGTGTTTCCTGCTGGACTGACCGGACCCTTCTCCCACCTTGCTGCCTTGCTCCTCATCTCCATCGGGTGCCCCACCCCCACCCCATCCACGCCTGCCGGAGACAGGGCTGTGATTTGGCAAAATCTGTTTCCCTCTGGGCCTCCTAACCTGTTCGGGGTTGGTGCTACTGTGAAAATGATGACGATGGGGTTTCCACAGTCTGGGACCTGGTCCCTCCACGTGTCCCATCTCCTGGGACAGGCTGGATCTCCTGGGCTTGGGGCCTCGAGGAAGCACAGTGCCCTGCTGAGGGGTCTTGGGAGAATGGCGGCCCGGACCCCGGCTTGTCTGCCTCTACCCCTAGGTAGAGGTACCTGAAACAAGAGAGGGGAAGCAGCAGAGGCTCTTCCTGTTGAGCGTCAGGACCCTTAGGAGTCACCCAAGGTGACCTTTCGGTTCAGCAGCAGGAACAGGTCCAGGAGTGAGGGACCAACTGAGGTCATGAGGTGGGTCCCTCCCAAGTCTGCTCCGGGTCCAACCTGCCCCCTGAACACCATGCACCGACCTCTACATGCTCCAGAGACCTTTGTAAACCATGAGAACTCACACCCAACTTGTCCCCTTTCTCCCTACTTCTCTCCCCATGTCCCCTCCATCAGGGCAAGTCACCAGAGGCCTGGAGTCACCCTGACAGTCTCACTGCCACATCTCCCCACCCCCAGTCCCTGACCTGATCTGGTTCTCATCAAGTCCAGCATTCCCACTTTGCAAACTGCCCTGGCCTCTGTCGTCTCATTTCCAGGCCATCGCCACTCCCCCAGCCTGGGCCGCGTCGTCTACACTCCACTGTGACCACGGCCTCCTCCCTGGCCTCCCTGACCTCAGTGTCGCTCCCTCCAATCCATCCTCATTTTGGCAGCCAAAGTCATCTTTTGAAAATACGCATCAAAGCATGTCTCCTCTGTGCTCAAATGCAGCCCAAACTCAAATGCAGCCGGGGTGACCTGTCCGGGCCTCCTCCATATTAGCCTCTAAAGCAAAACCTTGCTCAAGGGCATCAGGGCTCGTGGAAGACAATTTTTCCACAGACTCGGGGGTGGGGGGATGGTTTCGGGACGATTCAAGGGCATAATAGTTATTGTGCACTTTATTTCTATTATTATTATTATTACATTGTAATATATACTGAAATAATTATATCTCACTTGCCACTATAAAGCCTGCCACCAGAAGCAGATTAATTGTCACTTGCCACTCCTAGTTTGGGCTCCTCCAAAAGCAGAGTATGGTACTAGGCCTTGGTACAAGTAGTTTACGGGGGAGGTGATCCCGGGAAGGGGAGTAAGGGTGTGGGGAGTGTGAGTCAAGGAAGGAGGGAAAGTCCATGCCAGCGTGTTATATGTGTCTCCACAGTGCACGACAGGGCGGCACCGCCCCGGGACCCTGCAAGGCTTACAGAACACCTCCAGGCATCGTCCACCTGCAGGCTGGGGGGCACGGAGTCCATCTGCTGACTCCCGGCCCATGGAGTGAGGGTCTTTGGACTCCTTGGCTGTGTTGCCTGTCCAAGCAAGCTCCTGTGCTGTTGAAGGGCCTGCAGCCCACATGATGCTACTCGTGGCTAGCCTTGGGGCAGGACACTGACCATGGGAGGTGAGCTTCGGCTGAAGTCAGATGTCAGCCAAGGGATGTGACGACGGCCGCTGAGCTGGTTGTGCAGCAACATTCCTTAAGCAGTCAGTGCATCTGGCCTGCTGGAGCTCAGCTGCACACGCGGTGCCCCGACCTGCTGCAGAGGAGCGGTGGTCAGAGTGTACCTGAGGAGCTTTGGAAGGGGCACAGGCTTCGCTCTCGACTTCCTGTGTTCACACCTCACGTTGGCTCGTGGCTGCTGGGGAAACTCGAGCAGGACACGTCACCTTGAGATACCATGTCCTCAGCAGTAACATAGGGACAATGACTTCTACTCTCCAAGGTGTTTCTGAGAATTGAGTCTGCCCTCAGAAACGAATGCAAACGGCAGTCTGGTGGAATGCAATGATGCGTGTGCTGCTTTCTTCCCTCATGAAGCTGCTGCCCCAGACTCCTCCTCATTCTGCTCCCTCAGCCCGGGGTACCCCATCTCCTCCATGCCGTGGGTTTAACTTACGCTACCCAGGAGCCCTGGCCTGGCTTTGGGCCTCCAGCTCTGCAATCCCCACCCCCACTCCATTGTACTGAGCAGAAGTAGCTTTTGTGGAAACACAGCAGAGCTGACAGTGCATACCATACAGAGAAAACTTGTTTTTCTTTAAATCCCATGAGCTGTTTCTGTCTTTTCCCGAAATCCCTCTTCTGACCCAGATGCTTTTCTCACATGGGCAAATTTAGCTTGAGCCAGCCTCTCCGGTTCTGGTTCTCCATTCTCATCCTTGCCCTTTGGGTCCTGGCCTCTAATCACCTATTAATTTTGTCCCCCCACCCCACCAAAAAAAAGTCGTGTGGTGAAGTGCTGCCCCCAGCACCTCAGAGTGTGACCTTATTTGGAAATAGGGTTGTTGCAGATGTTAATTAGTTAAAATGAGATCATATTGGAGTGGGCCCTTAATCCAATATGACTGGTATCTTAATAAATAGGGGAATTCGGGCACAGAGACACATTCACGGGGGCAAGCCCATGTGGAGATCAGAACTGTGCTGCACAAGCCAGGGTACCACCAGAAGCTGGGAAGGAGGCCTGGAGCAGGTCCTTCCTCACCACCTTTGATCTTAGACTTCCAGCCTCCACAAAGGAGACAATATATTTCTGGTGTTTCAAGTGCCCTCCTCGCCCCACCCCCACCCCCAGTTTGTGGTACTTTGTTCTGCAGCCCTAGTCAACTAATAAACCACTTACAAGAGCAACTTTTTTTCTGCTACAAATACCATTTTCCTCCTTTCTTCTAATCCAGCCTTTGTGTCTCTGTTTATGTGTTTATATTCCTTCACTCCCTGATAGACTGTGAACCCTCTGGAGGGAGGGCCTGTGTCATTCTCCGTGTTGGGTCTTCACGGCCCAGCACAGAGCCTGGCCTGCAGGAGCCATTCAGCAAAGGTTTGCTGAAGACTTCCTGAGAGAGATAACTTCGATGCTTGCCCTTGGCGCGTGGTTCAGGTTGGGATAGGCAGAGATCAGGGGAAGGCATTCTAGGGAGGACAGCGGCGTGAGCAAAGGCACAGAGGCAGGACAGGGCAGTGCAGGAGCAAGTGAGCACCCACGGTTGGCTTGGCTGCGTGTGGAATACTGGTAGCGGGCAGAGGGAAGGTGGGACCAGAGGGTGGGGAAAGGGGGAGGTTGTCTGACTGTCAGGGAATGTATTTAATTGGGTAGGTGATGAGCCAATGGGGAGCCACGGAAAGGAGATAGAACAGCAGGGTTCTGGGAAGATTGTTCAGCCACAGAGTAGACTGAAGACAGGGAGACTTAAAGATCAGTGGCTGGGCCACAATCCAGCTGAGAGATGCCAAAGTCCTGAACCCTCAGGGGCATGAAGATGGAGAGAAGGTGAGAGATATTTAGGAGTGAGAAATGCCAACCTGGTGACTGATCTGAAGGTGCTTTCCCCTTTTGAGCTGTCTGCCTCTAAGCTCCTCCTCCTTCTGAAGATGCCACACTGAGAATTTCCATGATGGCTGCGGTGACATTATAAATCACTCCACTTCTGCCCGCTCTGTGACAGCTGTCAGTCTTGGTGAGGTAGCAAAAAAAAAAAAAAAAAAAAGGGAGCCACCCCCACCCCAAGCTGCTGAGGTTTCTGGTCCACAGTTCAAAGTGTCAATTCATGGAAGCAGGTTATTTTTAATACCAATTTTTTTCTTATCACTCATGAGTAATATAAATTAACTGAATGAAAACTCTGAAAATACAATGGCATCAGGTCTGATGAGTAGCAGGTGAAAATTGCACTCAGTAAAAATGACCCTGGATAATCCCTTCAGTGGAAGGGATAGAAATTGAAAAGACAAAGATTACATTATGTAATTTCCCTTGCCTTTTAACTATGACCTTCTTTTCCCTGGAGCATCAAAGGTCAAGGTCTAGTTCGAAGTGGGTGAGAGAGCAGAGTTTGGAGGTGGTGGATGGCTGAATGAAATGCTTGCTGGGTATGAATGAGACCACTATGGGTAAGTCAAAGAAGAAAGTACTCATACAAATCACCTGAAATTCTCCTCCCACTCTGTGTTTTAGGGGAATATCCTCTTTCCAGTGTTCCCCCCGCCCCTTAATGCATATTAAAAGTTCTCAGTGGAGTATGAAGCGCCTCCTTATGTGGTGGCCTGAGAAAGACATGTCACTTCTGTGATATTTCAAAAAGGCAAAACCTGGCCCAGGAAACATCAGACAAACCCAAATTGAAAACCAGTCTACGAAACTGATCCAGATTCATCCAAAATGTCAATGTCATAAAAGGCTACAAAAGACGGAGGAAATGTTCCCAACTAAAGGAGATGAAGGAGACATGGCAACCCAACGGATTGCATGACTCAGGACTGGATCCTGGATCAGAGCGGAAATTGTTATGAAGGACATCATTGGAGCATTTCATGAATTTTGGATCTGGTCTGAGGATTAGATAAAAATGTTAAATTTCCTGAATTGATTACCAGGGTTGTGTAAGAGTTCTTTTTTGTCTCTTAGGAAATGCATGTTGACATCTTTGGGGGTAATGATGCAACTTACAAATGGTTTGGGAAAAAATATGTGTACGAGTATGTAGAGATAGAAGGTGACAAAGCAAAATATTAACAATGGCTAACAGTCGGTGAATCCGGGAGAGGGGTATGGGAGCACTTTGTACTATTCTTGCCATTCTTCTGCAAGTTTGAAATTGTTTCAAAATTAAACGTACAAAAAATTCCAGTTCAATTCAAATTAAACTTCAATCTCTGGAAGAAAATATTTGCAAAAGAGATATCTGATAAAGGAATCCTCTAAAAAAATCTCTTTAAAAAAATTTAGTCTTCTACTATATTCCTGTGAAATAGATTGAAGACAATAGCAATACCAAGTGCTGGTGAGGATGAAGAGCAACTGGAACTCATACTTTGCTGATGGGAATTAAAAATGAAGTAATCATTTTGGAAAGCAGTTTGTCAACGTTCCCAACATTTACCTAAAAGAAATGAAAACTTATGTTCACACCAAAACTTATGTGAATGTTTTAGCAGCTTTTATTGTAATTCCAGCCCCAAACTGGAAACAACTCAAAACGTTTTTCAGTAGTTGAATGACAAACTGTGGTACATCCACTCAATGAAATACTGCTTCTCAGTAATAGGAAGGAACCTCGGTATAGTCAACAACATGGATGAATATCAAGTGCGTTGTACTAAGTGGAAGAGCCCAGACTCAAAAGGCTGCGTGCTGTGTGATTTCCCTTATATGGCATCTTGGAATAGGCGGGAAACTATGGCAGAAAACAAATCAGTGATTGCTGGGGGCTGGGAATGGACAAAGGAGTTGGCAATAGAGGAACTTTTCAGGGGGCTAGAAATGTTTTACGTCTTGACTGTGGTGGTGGGTACACAACTGTATGTGCTTGACAAAAGTCACAGGACTGTACATTAAGGGTGAATTTTACCATGCACAAATTATGTCTCAATTCCACAAACAAACAAATGAATTTTCTCAAAGCCTCTCTCCCTTCCTACAGTTCTCAGCCAGACACAGTTCCGAAACCTGGGGTGGGGAGAGGAAGGGTTGTTTGTCATTCTGTTCTGCATCTTTGAATTTGGCTCAGGATTGAGTGGGTGTCCAGGGAACGTAAAACAAAGTACCAGGTTGGCTCAGAATGACATCATTATAAATTGGTGTTAGACCACTCTGGGCGGCAGATACCCAACCTCTGGCCCTTGCTCCGATGAAGCAAGCACTTGCTAGGTTGTGTGGAGCTTTCTTTGTGGTCTCCTCCCATGGGACCCTGGACTTAGGGGACATACCCCTGGCTGACCACCTATGCCTGCTCCTTCCACCCCAGCTGAGAGGTCCTTTTGTGGGGGTGAGGCAGACTTCTCGGTGGGGGGATTATTTGGGATGGCTCATGCCCAACTACCTTGCACTGCATCCAGTTGGTCATCTTTTAGAAACTTTCCTTTCTTTTGTTGCCAAGCTCTGGAAGCCCAGGCCGCTCCCACAGCAGCTCCCACCTCTACGCTGAGCTACCACCAGGGCAGCTCTCACCATCTTCTCGTCTTCTGACTGTTCCATGGGAGAGGTAGGCTCAGGCTTTGTGCCTTCTAAGCTCCAGGAAAGCCCCTGTCACTTGGCTGGAGCCAAGTAGGGTGATGTGAGACATTTGGACCTCTCTCCACATGGTAAGTGAAGCATCCATCCTCCTCTCCCAGGTCAGTACCTGCTGTGAGGCTGGAGGCCAGTGATGGGGTAAGGATGTCACAATCACTGCCAAAGTCCTGCTGTGCTGTGTCTGGTGCTGCTTTTGAGGTTCTGGGGAAAAGAAGGAATTTTGAGGTAAAAGTCCCAGTTAATATGCTATTACACATAATTAATATGATATTTGTCTTTTTTACAACCTGACTTTTTGCTTCATATTATGTTTCAAGCATCTATCCATGTCAATATACACTCCTCTCCATGCATGTCATTTTAATTGACTGATCATATTGTCTTGTGTAGATATACTATAACTTACTGTATCAAACCCCAATTTTTGGCTCTTCTAAGTTGTTTTTAATTTTAGATTATTATTACTAATTCTATAATTGGGTTAATTTATGTGAAGTTGATGAAGCTTTAGCTGTACAGTCCCTCATTTCCAATGCCCAGGAGGAGTCTAGAAATTTTATATTCATGGTTTTGTCATCTTTTTGTAAAATGGGCCCTCTAAATTGTATAAGCTTCAGGGTTCACAAAAACTAGATGAACCCTTCGATGTGATAAAAGCCACAAATTCTATTGTCTTTTGGCTACATTTTTATTTCCTTAAGATAAACTCCTAGAAACAGAATTGCTAGGTTGAAGCAGATGCACATTTTCAAGATTCTTGGAGCCCAAAGAGTCTAAAGAGCCTTCCAGGAAAATTGATCTAATTTACACCTTATCCCTGCCCTGAATGAGAACATCCAAAACTGGGGTGTTTTCTCAGGGATCGTGTTTCTCTGTTATTGTGGCCCAGTTGTAGCTGTGTTTAGATGTTCTCCCAAAAGCAGAGGTCTTGCTCTGGGATCAATGGAACCCATGGGCAGAATTTTTGGAGTCTGTCAACTTGGATTAGGAAAAAAATTACATCTTTATTTTCATCATTAGCCTCCAATTGAAATGTAAGAGCTTTTCCCATCATGAATATAGGTCACAAATCCCCGTAGAATTACCAGTTCCTGAGACATTAGCAGTCCCATCACCAGCAGAAATCACAGAGGCTTTCATGCCTTGTTACAGCTGTTGCAAAATATTGTTCTTGCTCATCAGTGCTTCAAAATTATAGTAGTTATTAGACCTGCCACTGGATCTTGTTATTTAATGTGTTAATAAAAACGTCATACTAAGTCACAATTATTTTCTAATATTTTAATAACTGCAGTCAATATGATTGATTTCCTTTGTAATCATGTGTATGTATGTATGTATGGTTTATTTAATGAACTTGAAAATCTTATTCTGAAAAGAGACCCATAGGCTTCATCAGACTGCCAAGGGGTCCATGACAAGATAAAGGTCAGAAGCCTTGTGTGTTGGACTCTTATCTCACATGTCCTTGTACCTTGCGCATGATACAGAAAGAAAGGAATTAAATGTTCATGATCTCTGTCTGAAGTCAGGTCCTGTGTCAGATGCTGGGGTACAGAGGGACAGGATGGCCCTCTGCCCTTGTGGAGCTCACAGCCTACATGGGAGTTGTAATTTTGCAGTTCCTGCCACTCACTGTCCTGTGGACTGGGAGTCCAGGTTCTTGGTTTTTACAGGATTTTAAGAAAAATCAGAAATTCAAATTTTTATATGTTCTCATACAAAACAAATCTTCCCATTTTTAAATGTTGGCAACTAATCCAAATTCACATAAACCACTGTGTGGGCCAAACAAAGAATGCCTGAAGGCTAAATCTGACCCACAGGCCTCCAGATTTCAACCTTTGCTTTAGGAGGAGAACAGAATTCCAGTTAGAGTGGAACAAATTTGCTCTATGGAGCAAAGCATCAGAGATTCTGAGTCCCACCCACTCACCCACCCATACTTCCACTCTGCTCCTGCAAACCAGGGAGATGGGATTGGAGCCCTGGTCTTGGAAAAAGAGGGCATGGGAGAAGGAGCTCGGTGGTGGTGGTGGTGGTGGTGGTGGTGGTGGTGGTGGTGGTGGTCCTGCAACCTGGCTGCAGGCTGGGCAAGGAAAGGACTGGCTGGGGGCAGACCTACCGTAGTGAGGCCATCAAAGGAGCTATGGGTGGGAACAATGAGGTCATTAAGAGAGTGTATACCTAGAAAACCCAAGATCCTCTACAGATAAACAAAGACCAAAAAATAAATGCAAAAACAAAAGAAACAAAAAAATCTACTTGAATTAAGAAACATTGATAAGTTTATTAGATACAAGATAAATATACAAAAACTAATCACTTTTCTCTATTTTGACAACAAACAGGTAAAGTTGGAAAAGACGCTCTTATAATTTGCTTATTGACATGTGAAACATTACTGTCTTTTGGAAAAGTAAGCTTTATTAAAATTGTACATTATATATAAACCTATTCACTGATCTAGAATTCCATGTATAAGTACTTATCTGACAGAAATACAAGTCCCAGAGACTATAGGCATATGAACAAGGATGTTTTTGCAGCATATTTATAGTTGCAAAAAAAAAAGATAATAAAGTGAATGTTCATCAGTTGGTGTATGCCTGAATAAATTATGGAATATTCACACTCTGAAATTTTATGTACTGTCAAAAATGATTCAGAGCTATATCTTTGTGGGGGAAGGTCCTTGAAGTAAGATGCAGGAAAATGTATATAATATAATCCCATTTTTATAAAACAATGATACATGCATATGTGTATTTGCATATAATTTAAATGTATCTGTCAATGATTATTTGATTATGAAGAAAACATATGGAAAGTTAGACATGAGAATGTTAATAAGTTACCTAGGATGAAAGGAGGGTTGATGTCAGCTGATATGGTGGTGCAGGAATGGAAGAGGGAACCAAGCCCATCTTGCTCACTCCCTCAATAATTTAAAAGATGGGGCCTCTGGAAGTGAACTCTCTTACCCTGCAGCCTAGCTAGACCATTTCCCTTACAATGTTTGATTTCTGAGACCCCTTCTTTGGCCACTCTTCCTATATCAGTGGCCTTTCATATTTTTCTCCATAATCTAAAATGGCAGCCAAGGCACTGAAGAAGGAAGAAGGCCAAGAGGGTTCCAGTGTAGGGGGCTGCTTTCAGTGTGTGAAAATGGACCTCAGGGTAATAGAGTGCAGCTCTTATTCTCCTCAGGCATTTTGGCAAATTTATGGACTTCTCTGAGTCTACCTCAATTACATCTCCCTATTATATCCTCTCATGGTTCTCATCACAGTTTGCCATTTTGTCTTTCTGTGTGTGTGTGTGTGTGTGTGTGTGTGTGTGTGTGTGTGTTTAATGTTTATTTCCCCCAATAAACAGTGAGTTCCATGACAATAGGGATCTTGCATGTACAGCATCTAGCATAGTTTGTAGCAAGGGCTTAAGAAATTTCAGTTGAATTCAGTAATTCACTTATTCTCTTTTTCAATGACTCACTCTTTTATTCATTCTTTTATTCATTTTTAAAATTTCCTTATTCATGCCAGAAACATGTGTGATTGGCTAATAACTTTTCTCTGATCCGAGTCTTTCACTTTCTAGGGTGGCTTTTTTGGGGGAGTTGAGAGTGGGGACATGACTGCAGAATTCCGGGAATGCATCAATAATTTGGGAGAGCTGGGTGGGTCAAGCATTTTCCAGAGAAGGAGGGCAGATTCCAGCAGGCTGGAAGGTCAAAGCAGAAGGTGCTGCATGAGCAGAGAGGACAAAGCTGGGAGTCATAAAGTGGAGGCTGGGCATAGGCAGTCTGGTCATGCCTCACCTAGGCCCTCAAACTCCCACTGCCTGGCTTGCTCACGGATTTGCTCTTCCTGGAAGAACCTCTCCTTATCGCCATGTGCTGAAATCCTACCCTTCTTTGCAGGGCCATCCCAGATGTCCTCAAAGTCCACCTCACTCCTCCAGCTGGAAGGGCCACTCCCAGCTGCAAACAAATCCCCCAACACAAAATCTGGACCTCCCTGGTGGCGCTGACCACTTCCTGCTTCTGCTGTGGTGAAACCCATCCCTCCACCCGATATGCAGAGGCTGTTTGACTGCCCTGGGATCCCACCAGGACCCAGCACAGAGAGGATGCTCAAGCTACTCTGGCCTAACATATGAACAGTGCTATGCATATGGAGGGCAGTGATTATGACCCCACTTTACAAATGGGGAAATGGAGGCACAGGCAAGTGGCTTAACTTCCTTTTGTTTCCAAAGCAAAGCCGCAGCAGAGCCTAAACTCAGGCCTGTGTTTCTGGTCCCAGAGGCAGGGCTCTTTCTGCGGCAGCTTGCGGGGAAGTGGGAGCAGGGTGGGGTGGGGTGGTAGCTGGGTCCTGAGAACCAGCAGGCCAGAAAGCTTTGGAGTTCGAATGGCCAAGTTCAGGGAAAGCACAGCTGGGGAGGAGCCAAGGTATTTATTATGCTTGGTTTCCAGCTCCAAATAGAGCTGATGGATGGAGCTGCTCCAGTTCCTATAAACAGCTCCGGCCTCCCTCCCCTCCACCCGTCCCTGTTCTCAGCCACCACAGCCCAAACTGCTTCCAGTAAGGGGGGTTGTGGGAGAGATGACCAGGGAGGGTAAGAAGAGAAGCATGGGGGTGGGGGAAGGAGAAGATAAGACAGGTCCTAGAAGCAAGAGGAAACTGGAGGGAAATGGAGGGTAGGGAGAGAAGGTTGTTTCTTTGCCTCATCACTGGCCACTGCTTCTTTTGGGCAGCCTACACCCTGCATCCCCCTTTGAGTCCTCTGTGTCCCCTGGGTCTGTCTGGGAAGCCTGTCACACCATTCTCTACCCAAGGGCTCATCTTAATCCTCACAAGTTTCTAAATCTTGGAGAGCAGAGGCCATCCATTCAGGAAAACTTTTCTGAATTCACCTTCTGCATTGGTTCATGGGCCCTGTGGACATAGAAAGAACTCTGAGTAGGACCTCCCTCCAGGAGCTCCTGGCCAAGTGGCAGATTGGGCAGACATCCCAGTGCTGTGGCTGAGGGCAGCCCAGGCTGTATGCAGCTGGAGGAGGGAAACCAGGGCAGTCTCCCCAGAGGAGGCGGTGTGGGCAGGGCTTGAAAAAGGAGTTTGGCAGGTGGGTCAGCGTGGGTGAGACACTTCAGCTGGAGGAGGTGGGAGAGACTCTAATGTTGGGGAGGGTCAGCGCGCAGTGCTGCCGAACGACTGGCTCCGGAGCGGGGCAAACCTGGGTTTAAGTCTCAGTTCTGACACTTTCCAGCCATGGGAACTTGAATCTCAGTTTCTCTAGAATGAGGATGATAATAACAGAAGTCTCTTCAAAGATTGTTAAAATGACATACACCAATGTATATCCAGTGCTCAGCAGAAGGGCCCCCCTGGAGGTGCTCAATAATTATCTGCTCTGAACACAGGGAGGGAGGCAGTCAGAGAAAGATGGGGCTGGAGGACCGTGAGAGCTGCCTCACAGGGCCTCGTGAGCTGCACAGGAAGCACCCAGTGCATCCTAGGTCAGGAGGAACATGCCAGCACAGGGGACAGAGCAGGTGAGGCAGTTGTGGGCCTGAATGCTGCCCTTCCCTCCCCTGCAGCCTGGGAGCCTGGAGCCTGCTGGACCCTGTGCCTCCTGAAGCACCATGACAGCTCACTGGATTGAATGAGCCTGGTGACCTGGCACTGCAGGCTGTCTGTGACTGGCGGGCAAGGGCCTCCCCTCTCCCTGGAACTTGCCGGATGCTCTGATGACCTATTTGGCAGCTGTGTCTATGTTTGGTTGAAAACAGGAATTTCTGCCTCACTGGGGGTCTTGGCCAGGTGAGCAAACACTCCTGTTTGCCAGGAAAAGGGGTCAGGGGTCTGGTGGACTCCTTGTGGGATGGGAGGCACACAAAGCCCTGTGTTGAGCTTAGCCCCTGCTACTGCTTTCTGTTAGGCCTTCACTGAGCACCTACTGTGTGCCAGGGCATTGAATCACATGCCGTCTGGCTGCTTAGCCCCATTCATGAAAGAGTCATTTAAAACTTTCCTTTGGAGAGTCAGAGCTAGGAGGTGAGAGGTCACAATGCAGAGAAGCTGGGCTGCAGAAATCTCTAGGATGCTTGAGGGGAGGGGGGCAGAGCATCACTGAGCTGGAACTTGAGGGAGAGGAGGTTGGCACCTGAGGGGGCAGTGTCTGGGTGTCAGGCGGCTGGGAAAGGGCAACAGGGCCAATGAGGACAAGCACAGGGGGCTGCAAAGAGGGGGGTGGGGGAAACACTCCCATCTCTGTAGGTTGCCTCAGAGCTCCTAGCCTACCCCTCCCCGATGTGATGTGGCTCTGTCCCCTTTCCCAGACTCCGCAGCCCATACCCTCCCCTCCCAACTCCCTTCTGGGAACCAGAAGTGCTCTTCTTCTGGACCCTCCTGGCTCTCCTTCCAAGTTCAACCTTGAGCTGCAGCCTGCCCATAGACTCAATTCTCCAGCCCCTGGGAGACCTTTAGCACTAGTGGGGGAGGCCTCTGGGTATCGGGGTATTAGAGCTGGATGCTCAAGAGGAACTGGGGCTGGAATTAGAGACATGGACATGTCAGAGCACTGTGGTGGCTATGGCAATGAGGGTGATGACATTCCCAAGGAAGAGGGGCTCGGATGGGAGTCCCAGTGGTCACCAGTCAGACAGCTCCAGGCAAATAGGCAGATGAGCACTTAGTGGGGTCTAAAAAGGAGTGGCCTGAGAGCAAGCCAAACATGCACATGAGTCCTAGAGCATGCCACGGGGGAGGGCGTGGGTGGTGGGGAGGGCATGGGCGAGGGGCCCCCCGCAGCTGAGAGGTTCAGGAGGTGCTGACTGCAAAGGCACCCTCGCTGGCCTTAGTGTGGGGCACAGAGGGCAGAAGGCAGCCTGGGAGGGGTGAGCATGGAGGAGAGGGGGAAGCTACTTCACCAAGAAGTTTACTGGGGACGTATAAGAATGAAGGGGAAAGTAGTTTAAGGGTCTTTTTACTATTTTTAAGATGGGTACGACTTGAGCACAGTTGAAGTCTGAGAGGATGTAGTGACAAGAGGAGGGGCTGAGGAGAGAGGGAAGTGAGGGAGCAAATGAGGGGAGGGGATGAGGGGCAGAGCGGGTGAGCAGACAGAGGGCCAGAAGCCTTCCTACTGAAGGCCATCTTCTCGGGGCGGGGAGCAGGGTTTGTTGAGTGCAAAAGGATGTGATTGGGACTGAGGGTGGTGACGACCCAGAGCCTTAATCGCCCACCCAGCAGTCCTCTGCCAGGGTTTGCCATGAGGGTTCAAGACCATAATGGAAGAGGAGGCGGGCAGGGCTCAAGCAGATGCAATGATGCCAATGACCCACAGCAAGGAGGAGGCTGGTAGGACACATTGTTTCTCCAAAATTATTTTTTATTACATTCATGTGGGTTATACAAAGAGCTGGTCTCAAGGCCTGGGCTGCAGCCTGGCTCCTGGAAGATGAGAGCAGCATTATTTAGTGTTTTGGAAGATCAGGCATGGAGGAGCCTACACCTGCCCCCAAGCCTGAGAAAGAGTGTTTGCGCACAGTGAGCACCTGTGGTCGTGATCCCAGGCGGGACTGGGTCCCCCGGGCTGCCCTCTACACTCCTAGGGCCCTAGGCTGGAGCCAGGACGCCAGGTTCCAGCCCTGGCTCTGCCGTTGACTCCCTGAGTCCTTGACCCTCGCTGGGGCTCAGTTTTCTCATCGGTAACATGAGGCAGAGGGAGGGGCGTTTTCACCGCCTCACACTACAAGTGCCGTCCTGAGCCCGCCAGCAGACACGCACAGGTAGGAGGTGAGGACAGCGGCACGGGGTCCTGGGCTGACCCAGGGCTTCCTTCCTTCCTTCCCGACAGCCCATGAAGCCGTGGGTCCATGGAGCAAGGAGTTAAATCTAGTTTTCTAGAGAGAAAAAAAAAATCCTTGCATTCTGAGGACCAGAGAGAATATTTGGAGCCAGTGTGATCTTGTGATATGACCACCGAGAGGGAAGAAAATCACACAGGTTCAATCTCCAACCCTCCACGTACCCCGCAATGTACTCTGAACTGACTTTTTTCACAGGCTCTGCCACTGACTTGTATAGCTCTGAGCAAGTCCCTAATCTTCCTAAGCCTCAGTTTCCCTATCTGTGCAATGGGGAGGTTGGACTCAATGGTCTAATGTTCCAGGCTGTGCTCATTGGAGAAAGAGGGAATGAGGGGAAACTGAGGCACAGAAGGAGGCAAGAGCCTGTGGCTGCCTGTCAGAGAGAGAGGAGGGAGAGGAGCAGGTGGGGATGCACAGCACAGGCTGCTCCCTGGCCCTGCCCCAGTGATGTGGGGCCGCTTCCTGTCCACCTGACAGCCTGCAGCCTGCACAGTGGCTCAGGCCCTGGAATCAAGAGGATGTGAGTTTGAATGTCAGTTATGGCATTTCTGAGCTGGGGCACCCTGGAGGGAGACTTGGGGCCTCTTTTATAAAACAGGATGGAATGGCCTCAGGGGGTTGTCATAAAGAGGCAGATGTGGGCTTGGGTTTGTTACAGCTGCCAAGCCTGGTGCAAAACAGAACCAGAGCCCTAAGGCTCAAACTCCTGCCTCTCCAGTCAGGGTGGGACTGGGATGGGGCAGCGGGCCTGGGCAGGAAGCAGGGGCGAGGGTGGTATTTGGGCGAGTGTGTACAACACAAAAGTGCCAGGTAGGGAAAGAGCCTGTCCAGTGCAGGAAACGCAATGGTCCAGTGTCGGCCGGAGCACAGGGTGACGGCTTCTTTAACCAGAACCTGCTGGAGCTGCAGCAGCCCGCCTAATGGTTCTGGATCCAAGACTTACTCACGTGGCTCCAGTTCCCTTCCGGTCACAAGCTCTTCATGTTCCAGAGAAGCTGAAAGTCATTATCAGAAGATGTGACAAACAGTCTGCTTGCAAACGTCTCAGGAAAATCCTCTTGGTGTTGACCGCCCCCACCCCTCACCACCTCCGCCCTGCCTGGCCCCATTGGAGCAGGACTCTCCACGCCCAGCAAGTGCCACCAAGCTTTGAAGCCCTGGGCTCCGCATGCTGCGTGCTCATTGCGTGGCTCTGCGACCCTCTCACCACCCAGAGAACAGGGATGTGTCTCCTCCACCAGTGTCCCCCGTGCTCAGAGCAGGGTGTGGCACACAACAAATGTCTGGCGAAGATTTGTTGATGTGACGTGTCAACCGTATTCTCTGACACTCCTGAAACTGCTCAACTTCTGGCTTCCTACAGCTGGCCCACGTGTGCGGCCTGGGACGTGGGTTGCCTGTCAGTGCAGCAGGATCCAGGGCAAGGAGCCCTGGGCTGGGATTTAGAGACCAGGGTTCCAGAACCCTGGCTTGCTGTGTGACCTTGGGTCAGCCCCCAACCTTCCCTGTGCTGTTGGTTCCCCTGCTGTCCTGGAAGGGTCTCCCAGCTGAGCTGCTCCGTGGCCCTGGCCTCTCTAGGCTTTATATTGTTGGTTGAACTTCTGTTGGCGGACACAGCAACAGGTGGCGAGTGTGGTGAGGATGATGACAGAGACCAGTGTGAAGGTGAGGATGATGATGAGGTTGATGTTCTTAAGCTCCCCCTTCTCACAGTCCTCAGGACGCACGTGACTCAGGGACACCTCCTCCTGGGAACCAAAGCGGCAGATAAGGTCCTGGGTGGCATCCATGTCCACGCGGCCCTGGTGTAGCTGAGTTGCCAGCCAGCCATTGCCGCAGCAGCTGAGCGGATTCCCCTGCAGGTAGAGGCGCCGGAGGCTGGTCTCCAGGCCGCCCATGGCACTGCCTGGCAGGAGGCTAAAGCTGTTGTTCCTCAGGTCTAGCACCTCCAGAGACACGGCCTGTGTCCAGGCCGGCAGGTGGCTCAGGCGGTTCTCAGCAAGATTGAGCCGCTTGAGACAGCTGAAGCAGGGCAGGTCCACCTGCAGGACCTCCAGCCCATTGCCCTGCAGAGCCAGGACCTCCAAGGAGGCCTCTAGGCCTGTCAAGGCCCCTGTGGCCATGTCCAGCCCAGGATTGGCGGAGAGGTCCAGCTCTGTAAGCGGCGTGTGGAGGAAGGCTCCTGCTCTTAGTATCTCCATTTCATTGTCCACCAAGTTCAGGAACCGGAGGGAGGAGATGCCAGAGAAGGCCACACAGCCTAAGGGTCCATGCGCACCTGGCCCTCCACAGGGGCTGACCTGGTTCCCCTGCAGGTTGAGCCTCTGCAGGCTGGCCAGGCCAGCAAAGGTGTATGAGGGCAGGTCCCGTAGGGCATTGTTCTGTAGGAGCAGCGTCCGCAGAGATCCCAGGGCTCCAGCGCCCAGCTCCAGTGTCTCCAGTGCATTGTGGCTTACGTCTAGGAGCACAAGGCAGGGCAGGGAGCCCGCATGCTGAGCCTCAAAGGCCTGCAAGCAGTTTTGGCTGAGGTTCAGGAAGCGCAGGGAGGTCAGGTGCTCAAGAAAGCCCTCAGGGAGGATGTCAATCTCATTGTAGCTCAAATCCAGATTCAAGAGCTGGGAGAGGGGGTGGGTGCTGGTGTTGCGGCTGGGGTTTGAGAGACGCAAGGCTGACCAGCCCTCAGAGGGTGAGCGGATGGCCTCATCACCCTGGGGTGGCCCCGCAGGCAGCCAGATGAGGTTGTTGGATGCGTTCAGGTAGATGAGTCTTGGGAATGCAGCCAGGTCTGGAAAGTGGAGCAGTTTGTTCTCCCGCAGGTCAAGCCAGGTGAGCTGGTACTCAGCCTGGGGCTCGGCGACCGTCTGAAAGGCCTCGATACTGTTGCAGCTGAGGTCCAGCACCCGCAGCTGCTGGAGGCTGAAGTCGGAGATGCAGGTGAGGGAGTTCCTGGAAAGGTTGAGGTGGGCCAGGTGGGGCAGGGCCTCAAAAGCGCCGTCCTCGATGTCCATCAGCACGTTGCTGTGCAGGTCTAGTCGCTCAAGTGCGGGTGTACCCCAGAAGGTCTGGCGAGCGAGGCGTGTCAGGCTGTTCTCTGCCAGCGTGAGGGTGTGCAGGGCGGGTGCCTCCCCCAGCAGCCGCTCCACCAGGCCGCTGTACAGGCTGTTCCCAGACAGGTCCAGGGACATCAGGTGTGGCAGGGGGCCTAGACCACCAGTGCTCAGTGCCAGGCGGTTGTAGGCCAGGTTGAGGTGCTCCAGGTGCGACAGGGCCTGGAAGACACCTGGCTGGAGGAAGCTGATTTCGTTGGAGCTTAGATCCAGGTGCCGAAGCGCCATGTAGAAGCCCAGGGGCGAGGCCAGAATTCTCCGAAGCTTGTTTCCAGACAGGTCAAGGGCCTCCATGTCCCGTGGAAGTGTCCAGGGGACCTGGATTAGGCCAAGGCCATGGCACAGGGCCTCCTTGTCCACCTGCGGAGCGGGAAACAGGGAGAGCAGCAGGCATTAGTGGCTGTAGTAGGAGGTGCAACCAGACATGTGACTCTAGGAAGGGTGACTTGAGCCCCAGCGAGGCTTGGCTAGGCTTCTCCCTGGCCTCCCAGGATGCTCGGCATTCCTCCACCCCAGCCAATCACCCTCTGTCTGAATGACCCCCACCCTGCTCCCTGATGTGTCTGTGGCACCCAGTACAGCACTGGCATTGGAGAGGGGCTCCAGGAAGCTTTGATGGGTAGACAGGCAGAAAGAGGATAGACAGATAGAAGGACAAATGAATGAACAAAATACCTTGTACTGATTAGTATCCCATTTTACAGGAAACTGAGGCACGCTTCCTCTGAAGGGACCCAGAGTCAGTGAGGAGCAGGGCCCAGCTGGGACCAGGGCTCCTGGTTCCCAATCCTGAGTTCCTTCTATGGGCCCAGAGAGTTACATTGACCCAGATGGTGTTACATTTCCACTTTGGGGGAAATGTTTCCAAAAGGGAAAAATGGAATTTGTAGTCTTGTCATCAGTTTTCAGCCTCTCACCCTGAGATCTCATGGAAGCCCTCGTTCCATGGGGCACAGCTCCGGGCCCCAGAGCTTGCCTTCCTCAGTGACATGCCCCGAAGTGATCTCGTTCCTGCTGTTGCTACACCCACTCCTGCCAGTGGCTTCACTTCCCATGGCCATGTCCATGGATCAGCCCCTGGACATGGGGTAGGGGTAGGCAGAGCTGAGTTTTCAACCCAGGTCTCCTAACAACCAAAGGTCCCACTTTTGTCCTTCAACCTGACAAGTGCCTTTGAGGGCTAGAATTCTTTCCATGCAAATGCCAACAGGGTCCACTAGGCATGGCCTCCTCGTGCTGCCCTCAGCTCCTGGACCATCCTGATTAAAGAAGGAACTGCAAAATGAGCACAAACACAAGGCCTGCCACTACTGTGGAGCACTAGCTCTGTGTCAGGATTGTGCTGAATGCATACATCCCTTGTCTTATTTAATCCTCAAAGGCACATTCACCCTGTAGTACCCCCTAAGAAAATTAAGGCTCAGCAGGGTAGGCTGCCCCAAATCAAGTAGTCAGAGGCTCAAAACCACCATTGTGAGTTCCTTTTCGTATTGGTGCCAGCTAAGGTCTGACCACTGGGCCCTCAGCTGGTCAGAGGCCAGACTGAGTCCTTCCGAACAGAAAATACCACCAGCCACCACTTCCTGAGCACTGAGTGTTGGGGGCACTGTCCTGTGCATCACATCTTATCCCATATACAAGTCCACACCCTGTTTCACCCCTGGATATCAAAAGCGCCCGGGGGACCAACCCCTGAGAGTTAAGCCAGGACACAAAGCTGGCCAAACCCAGAGCCTAAGACTTGCTTTATGCCCAGGTGCCCAGGCCCCCTGTCAGAGGCCCCGAGCAGGGTGCTGGTAGGCATGGCTGTGCTGGGCTGTCCAGCTCTCCAGTCCAGTCCAGGGAGGACTTGAAGACCAGGGCAGCTCTCACCACTCCCTTTTCAGGGTGCTCACTGCTTCCTAAGCTCCCAGCCCCCCACACGACTGACTTACATGGGGAAGGGTGTTTGGGGAATCAGCCCTTAGCCAAGTTTGGAGCTTCCCCTGACAACCTCCTACCCACACTCTCTGGGCTGTCAGGATGCCACTGCCCCCACCTTTATTTTGGAGGGAAGAGGACTTGACACCCAACTTCACTTTACTACCTGATCATAGAAGGGTAACAAAGTAGGGAGAGTCACCTGACAAATGACAGCATGAGCTCAGGAGAGTTGGGTGCGAATCCTACTCTGTCACTTCCTATTGGTATGACCCTGGTGGGTCACAGCTCTTCTCCCAGTTTTAGTTTCCTCAGCTGGAAGGGAGTTCTGAGCAGAAGAAAAGGAGAGAAAGCCCCCACCACAGTGCAGGCACCTCTCAAACCCTGAGAATGTGGCAGTGTTTCTTTTATGATTTTGAAAATCAACATAACTCCTTCCATGGTAGTTCAAAAAGTGCTTTGCTGTCTATTACTTCATTTGCCCCAAATCTAAAGCTCACCCAGTTCTCCTTCCTGTTGGGTGGCTCAGGCCCTTCACCTCTCTGAGCCTGTCTCCCCAGGCAGAATGTGGGGCTCCGTTTGGTGAGATGTGAGGCCCACTTTACCTATTATTATGGGCTCTGGGAATCCCAGAAGGGCTCTGAAGAGTGGGAAGTGAATAGATCACTAAAACCTCAAGGAAGGGCTATGGGTCCTTGCTGCCATCACATCTAGGCTCCAGAAGAAGCTGCCCGTTTTGAGTCATTAGCTTCTAGTCCCAGGGCCAGGTGGGGCTGCCAGAGCTCCTGCCTTGACCTCAGTGCCTACACAGCCTTACAAGTGGACCTAAGTAGTCCCCTTTCTCTGTATCCCTGAGATACTACAAGGTCATAGTAACTGCAAGTCTAGTCTCCCTGGCTCAGGGACTGAAAAAGAAACAAAGTCATCAAATTTGGTCCCTGCCCTAAAGAAGTTCTTGGCCTGGCCGCTTGGATAGGCTTGGACCCATTCGTCAACTACGCCACGTGCTCAGTATTGAGATAGAGATAAGCTTGGGGTTGTGGAAGATCAGAAAAGGGAACAAACAGAATCAGGTCACCCTGGGAGGAATCAGGGGTGGCTTCCTGGAGGAGTTGGCATTTGACCTGGGCAGTAATGAGTGAGAGACTTCCCTGCTAGGCTATGGCATACGGTCCCAAGTCAAGGAGCCCAGTTAGAAAAAGGGATTTGTCTTTAGGAGGGACCCAGTACATAAGAGCCCACCCAAATCCCACCCCACCCCCCATATATATATTCTGTAACACCCAGCAGGACCCACTGCCCTGTGGGGACAGCTTGGGGGAACAGAGTTTCATACTGGCCTTACTGATGCTAGTTGAATGACCTTGGACAAGTTACCTAACCTCTCTAAGCCTTAGTTTCCAATTCCGTAAAATGGGAGTGCTTACCTGCAGGATTAGTAGTAAATAAGGTATTTAAACATTCTAGCAGCTCATTAAATGCAAGGTTTAAATGCATTAAATGCATTCTCTTTCCTCTTCTGACTCCTCTATCTTCCGGGTTCTGGGATTGGGACAGTAGGACATCCTAGGGCTTGGAGAGGGGAGAGTTTACCCTGCCTGGGCAGGGTTTCTTACCATTTTACAGGGCACCGTGTCTTGGTGTTGGGAGGTAGCCAGGCCCAGGGTCAGCACGGCTAGGAGCAGCAGGACCTGGTGGCTCATGGCTCTGCATAAGGCGAGAAGGAAAGGCGAACACTGTAAAACCTCAGGCTCCTTCCCACCGCCAGCCCCCAGTCTCCCATCCTGCCTGTGCCTGGCCTCAGGCAACCCCAGGCCACAGCTGGAATTAAGGTGCCATGGCACCTTGTGAAGTGGGTAGGAAATAGGGTTGTAGTCTATCACAAAGGGCCTCCAATGCCAATCCAAGGAGCTAGGCCATTCCCCATCCCCCCCATACCCTCCCCCTCCCCGCAAGAATTTTTAAGTAGTGGGTGACATGGTCAGATTTGGGTTTCAAAAGACCCTACCTGGTGGAAGACAGTCTAGATGGGGTGAGCAGGAGGCAGAGGGACCGTATGGACTGCCCTAGGCCAACCTCAGGGCTGGGGTAGGGTGAGGTGGGGAATTGGGCCTCTGACTCCATTTCTGCCCAAACCACAAGCATCTCACCCCATCCTAGCTCCTCAGGCCCCAGACAGAATTCCTCAGTACCCCACCCCCACCCTTGGAATTTTATTTTGCCCTTTTTCTTTTGATTTTCTGATTCTCCACTCCCTGCTATTGTTTTAAGGCTGGGCCTGGAGCTTTAACAGGAAGCCCCACCAGGAGGCCTGCCCTGCCCCCAGCACTGTGGCAGTGAACTTCCCCAGGAGCAGGCTGCCAGCCCCTTTACTTTCACTGAAGCCACCTCAAGTGCCAGTGCAGGGAGACACTCGGGCCTGATGACCCAGCCCTTCCCTTTATGAGCAGCCAGGGTGAGGATGAGAGAGAGCACGGAGGCCCTCAGAAGGGTGGGATCCCAGGGCTGCTAGGGGCTCACACACTGAGCACCTGGGCTAAGTGCTAGGAATACACAGATCAACCTATCAAGTGCATTCATTCATTCATTCACACCTTTACTGAATGGCTCCTCATGTGTGACAACTGGGACTCAAATAAATGCACAGAAGTGACCTGATATATACAGAGCATTAAGGAGGGACACATGGACACATGAAGGAAAGTGCCCCAAGAGCACTGGACTCAGAGTCACCCACTTGAATGTTCTTTATGTCTCCTCTGCGCACCTGCTGTGTGAACTTATGCAAGTCACTTTAACTCTCTGGGCCTCAATTTCCTTTTCTGAGGTTAATGCTGACCTCACCAAGTTTTGTTAAAGATCAAATAAGATACATTCTATGAAAGTGCCACTTACAGCGCCCTCACTGTGCACCCGGCACGCTTCTCGACACTTTACATGTGTTAACTCATTTAATCCTCACAATCATTCAATGACTTGACTCCACGATTACCATTCCCATTTTGCAGATAGGAAAGCTGAGGCTCAGAGAGGTTAAGTAACATATCCACGGTCTCACAGCTGACAAGTCTAGCTCCTGGGTCTGTGCCCTTAACCTCTACACTATAAGGACTCACACAGGTACTGAACTGTGACTCTGAGGATGCTTTGTAAGAGGCACTTCTAGAACCTTTGAGGGCTGGATCTTTACTGTTGGGACCCACTAGTATCCTCGTGATGAATTTTACGTGAAGGTGGCTTCTGTGAGGTCCTTGTGTGCTCAAACAGGCAAGGGCCACAGCGGTCTTTCAAACCCTGTTCTTTGGGTTCCCTTCAGCATGGGCCTCTGCCCCCACAGCTACTCTCTTCTCACCTGCATCACAGGTCGGATTTCACAGGAAATTTTGTTCTGCTATCTAAAAAGCAGAACGTCACCACCCATCTGAAAGCCGGTGTACTCAGAAGTGAGTGGAAAACCCTCGGTGGGGCCTCTGAGGCCCTAGGGGAGCAAGCCGTGCCCAGCCAGCTCTTCTCTTCAGCTTTTGCTCACACCCCTCTCCCATCCTGGATTCTGGAAGCCTCCTATTTCCTTTAGTTCTCAGAGCCCCTTTTCACTGACCCAAACCTCCACTTTCTCCCCTCTCTTGTTGTGAATACCTCCTTATCCTTTGGGTCTCAGCTTGGATGTCACCTCCTCCAAGAAGCCTTTGCTGGTTCCGTAAGTCTGGGCTATGTACTGGCCCCTCCTTCAGGATCCTTAGACCCTGAGCTTCCAGTAAGCACAGCACTGAGCACTCTGTGGCTTGTCCCCACCTACCCCCACTCCTATGTGAAGGCTCACTCTCCTCTGGGACCCATCTCAAACCACCAGGCAGGCGGGAAGGAGGCCATGAGAATTGACATGACAAGTCCTGGTGACATGGTGACCTGCGAGAGCAGTTGTTCAACTTGACTCTCCCTTCACCTCCCTACCACCCTCCTCCCCACCCTCCTGGCGGGTTCTGTCTGCTCTCCGTGAGAAATAGCCCCAGATCTGCCTGCATCCCTCTTCCATCTTGGCACAAACAGAGGCACCGCCGTGACCTTGGGCCTCTACCACAGCACCATGCTGCTTCCACCTTGACCTTTCTTATGTGTAGCAGCAGAGTGGTGTCGTTAAATCGTAGATCAGATCATGAATCCCAGGGCTTGAAAACCTCCAAGATAGCGCAGGCTGTTCCACTCTCCTCTGGGACTCATCTGCCACTTGCCCTTCCCTCACCCAATTCCAGCATTCTCGCCATTCCTCTCAAGCCATTCCTCCAACACAGCAAGTGCACTCCTGCCTCAGGGCCTTTGCCCTGCTGCTCCCTCCAGCCGGAATGCTCTCTCTGAGATCCTTACGTGTTTCACTGTTTTCCTCACATTGACCATTTCCTGATAATTAATTTTTTATACTATGATAACAGGGGTCTATTAAGTGCTGCTCACTAAAACCCTAGCGAATAAATGGCAGAGTGAGGGGTAGCGCTCTCCTAAAATGGGCTGAGGGGTGAGTGGAGGTGAGGACAAGGAAGGATCTGGCTTAGTTCTGAACCGGGAGGAATTGCTTCCCAAGGCAGCCTTCATTTCCCCCTCCTATGCCTGCCAAATCCCACCCTACCACCAAGGTGGGCCTCAGAGCATCCAGCAGGGACTGTCCCTGCAGCAGCGGAACTCTGCCCTAGCATCTGAAAGAAGGGGACCCCTCAGCTGTGGGTATCTATCAGCAGTGCCCAAGACACAGTGTGCAGAATTTGAGGGCCACTTGCTCTCAAGAGGGAGGACTGGGGTCACTTAGAAGTAGGCTCACATCTAGACTCTAATGCTCCCCAACCTATTCCCTGGAGCAAGTCCCTTAACCCTTCAGTGCCTCAGTGTCCCATCAGTAGGGCAAGTAGCCTGGTTCCAGCTCTGCCCCTGACTGCTCCCAACCATTGCGATGATCAAGCTGAGAATGGCTATGAAGGTGCCCTGGACACGTTGTCTTTCTAGCTGGTACAGTGACCCATAGGGCTGAGGTGTGATGAGAGCAGAGGCCCCTTGCCCGCAGACAAGTGGTGGCAGGAGAAATCCTAGGACTCTGACTGGGAGGAGAAGTGCCAAAGAATATCTGTGTGTGAGTGTGTGAGAGTGTGTGTGTGCACGTGTGTGTGCGCGCGCGCACGTGTGTGTGTGTGTGTGAGAAAGAGAGAGAAATGGGGTGGGGCAATGTCTACTATCATAATGTGCCTATCCTTACTACTTAGGGATGTTAGACACTCTTCAGCAGTTCTCAACCTGTGGGTCGCGACCCCTTTGTGAGCCGCGACCCCTTTGTGGGCCTAAGGACCCTTTCACAGGGGTCGCCTAAGACCATGGGAAAACACACATCAGATATTTACATTACGATTCATAACAGTAGCAAAATGACAGTTACGAAGTAGCAACGAAAATAATTTTATGGGGGTCACCACAACATGAGGGACTGTATTAAAGGGTCGTGGCATTAGGAAGGTTGAGAACCACTGCTCTAAGCTCTTGACCTGTGTAATTTCACTTAATTCTCACAACCCATTAAGTACATGTAGTTACTATAATTACCATTTTACAGATGAGAAAACTGAAGCTCAGAAAGATTAATAACCTACCCCCTAGTTACTTAGCCCATAAGTGTTTTGGGATTTAGCCCAGGTCTACGTGACCCAAATTCTCCATCAGGTGCTGAGTTGCCTGCCCCTATAGAACTGCCCTCAATTTGCCCATGAGGAAAAGAGGCTCAGAGAGGTGACTTACCCAAAGTCACACAGGCAGTGAATAGCAGAGTCGGGATCAGAATCCAGTCTGTCTGCCTCCAAAGCAAATATTTCCACTACACCAGGCCAAGGCCTCCCTCCCTAACCCCCTCCCTCTCTAACCCTCTAACATCCACAAGCAGACAGGCTCATGATGCTGGGCTCTGGGTGCTCCTCCCACTCCTCTCGGCAGGGATCACTGGCAGAGTAGGGTCCTGGGAGAGCTGCTGTGGACGTCCCCACTGAGTAGTGAATCACTAAGGGCAGACATGTGCATCCCACGGGGGAATTAGACCTTAACCCAAAGGAATGTGGCTGTGATGGCAGAATTTCAGACAGCCCAGGGTGGGGGGTGGGGGGGTCCCTCACATCTTACCACCATAAAGAAGTCTGGCTTGGAGCCTCTTTGGGAAAGGGGGTGCACCCCACGCCCTGCCCCAGGTGGGCAGGCTAGCTGATGTAGTGCAATGGGAAGCCCCACGCCTGGCCCGGGTCAGAGGATGGTAGGAGACCTTGATGCAAATCCTGGTCTGCTGTTGACTAGCTGTTTTCCTGCCAAGTGCTGGCTTTTCTGGCGATGTTTTCCCATCTGTCAAATGGGAACACCGGCCATGCCCTTCGCGGGAAAGATGCGTTGATATAAGAGCCTGAGAGACCTGGGGGCGAGGGAGGGTCAACTCGGGCTCCCAGCGCGAGGTGGAGGGCGGCGGCGGGTGGGGGCTGTTGTGGGGTGGGGATCGGCGTCCACACGGACTGGTCCCAGACCAAGCTCCACGCTCTCCGCTCAGGAGGGGCGCGGACAGCCGGCTCCCCAGCCTCGCCCGCTGGGCAGCTCCTACCTGGCTCAGCGCGGCCGCCGCTCCTCTCCTAGGCAGCCCCCGCACATTTTGCGCAAACCTGCCCCCTGGTCCTACCCCACGCCAGACCCCCAGGTCACGGCCCGGAGAGGCGCACGACCGCTCCACTGCCCCATGGGAGCCGGATCCGCGGAGGGGCGGCTCGGGCTCCAATTTAAATACCTCTCCCGCCCCACCACGCCCCCCCTCGGTCAAGCCGCGGGGTCCTAGCGCCCGGCCGGCGCGCCCCGGCGTGCCTCTGTTTATCTGCAACCGGCGGGGCGGTGAAGCTTTTTCCTTACGCTGGAACCCCGGCTGGGAAGAGGCGGGTTGAAGGGTGCGGGATAAAAGGGCCGGAAGGAGGGGGTCGCTGAGGAAGCCCCGTGCGCGCGAGGCTCGGCCCGGGGCCTCCGCACGTGTGGTTCGGTGCCCCGCGAGGTCCGGAGAGGCGGGTGGCTCCAGGAGCCGCAGGTCCGCAGAGGAAATCCGGCCTGGCCCCGATTTCCCCGAGGCCGGCGCCGTAGCACTTAGGGGGACAAACAGAAGTGGTCGCGGGGCTGAACGCGGAAGGAAATGACCCTTCACTGGCCCTGGGACGGCCACAGAGGGGGTTCCCCACCCCACCGCTGCAGTCTCCTCTGGCGAGTCCAGGCAGAGCACTTCCCCCGTGAAAGTGTCCAGACCTGTCTCCACACCTTGAGCTGCCCTGTGAGACGGTACCATCGAAGTCCTTAGTTTTCCGATTGAGAAACTGAGGTTAGGCATGGAAACGGTGAAGGTAAATAAAAACCAACGGTTTGGGACTGGCAAGGTCTTCATTTATGTTGTGGGACACTGAGTTCAGGAAGGTTAAATGGCACATCCAAAGTTATACAGCCCATTAAGCCCAGTCTGTCCACAAAGCTAAATCAGGCCAATCCGAGGGCCCCTTCCCAGGCACGGGCTTGCTCAGATCACTTTAAAGTGCTGCGCATGGTAGCTTGGAGTTACTACTGCCTCTTGCCTCAGAGGTGGGTGTAAAACCCCCCCAAAGCCACCTCCTCTTCTAGATAACTTGGCCCTCCCAAATCACAGGTACCTCACCCTGCCCGGGGTGGACACAGGAGGATGGTCCTGAGGGAGGAGGGTCACAGCTGTCCTCAGGGCCCTGCCCAGGCAGGAAGGGAATTCTCCTCCACAGTGCTTCTCTTCCCTGAGGCAGTGGCACAGGGTGCCCCGTTTTACCGGTGGGAAAGTGACCACCCAAAGCCTCATGGTGAGTCGGGGTAAAGCTGGGCTTACACACTGGGTTCCCTGCATGCTGGATGGCTGCTGCCTTTCCTTCTTCCCATCTGTCTCACTGGGGGCCAGGCCTGGGCAGATGAGGACAGCCCAGAGAAGACAAACTGTGATAGCACATGGTCCAGGGTCTAACCTAGCCTCAGAGGACATCAGGGAAAATTTCCCTGCAAGGGGTCCAAGCTGTAAGAAGGGCATGGGCAGGGTAGGTTGCAGGATCCGGGCCTGGTGTCCAGATCTCCACCTTCGCTCCCAGCCACTGGAAGCCTCAGACCTATGCTCGTGGAGGTCCCAGCCGATTATCCCAACCTTCCCTCTGGGCTCTAGTGCTCACCTGGTCAGTTTCCCCGTCTGTAAACTAGGGAAGATACTAGCTACTTCTCAAGGTTGGTGCCAGAACTAAGTATAGCAGACACAGCCTGGGTGTTAGGTAAGTTCTCACCATCTTTTTGGTGGTGATTGGTGAGGCATGGGCAGAACATGGCTAAGTTGGATTCAGGCAGTTCCTGGCGTTTCCACCCAACCCCATTCCCCTCAGGCCAGCTGAGCCCTCCCTCACATTTCCCTGAGCTGCAAACACTGCTCTGACTTGGGCTGGAGCAGGGCAGGACTGGGGCTTTGGCCAAAGGCTGCAGTTGTAGTTAGTTCATGGAGTTCCACCTCACTCAGTGCTCAGATGGGGCTCCCCAAGAGTTAGACACAGCTGGGCAGCCAAGTGTGCCAACCTGTGGCAGATGCCTCTTGGGACAGGGGAGGTGGGGCTGAAAGCTGGGAACCCCACTTGCTCAGCGCCCTTTCCTTCATCTCTTCACTTCTTCAGCAGTCATATTGCTGTGTGACTTTTGGCAGAGTTGCTTGATGTTTCTGACCTCAGTTTGCTGATCTGTAAAGTGATGCTAATAATAGCACTTGATGTCCTAGCGTGCTGTGAAGATCAAATACAACAACATGTATAAAGTACCTGGTTGGAAGCCTGGTGCATGGACCCTGCTCAGGAAACACAATTCCTTCCCTGGTGGGCCCCAGAGAGCTGCTAAGTAAAAATGTCTAGGGCTTAACCCCTGTGGAGCTCTCAGACCCAATGGGAGGCAGAAGAGGACATAGGATGACAGGGTCCAGAGACCTCAAAGGTCAAGTCCAAGGGTCTGAGCTTGATCTGAAGGAGGAGGGGAGTTTGGAACTGAGCAGGGTGGGATTTGCCTGGCAGCCATGTGAAAGGTAGCTTCCTTTAAAGCAACTTTCCCTCCAACGTTGCTTACTTAGCTTCTGCTCACATACCTCCAGGAATGGGAAGTTTTCCTGGACAGCCCACCCGTGGGCAGCTCAGTCTTCACTGTGTTGGTATTTTTGTGGATATGCTACCATTCCCTCATGCGTCTGTCAGTAAAAATAGGAAACACATCTTTTCTTGTGTTCTTAGGACTACCATCCTGAGGTAAGGAAACACTTTCAGGCACCAAGTCAGGCTCAAGGCTCCCTGGGATGCTTTCACCTCATGTCCGAGTAAAGCCCAAGGGTCCCAAACAGGAGTGGGTGGCCCAGGAAGGCAATGATGTACACATCCTGTGTGACCTTGGACAAGTTGTTAAACCTCTCTGAGCCTCGCTATCTTCATGTAACTGTAGAACTGAAGTGAGAAGGATCACGACTCCCCAGACCCCCAATTTAGTTTCCATTGCTTGTTGCTGAATACCCGCTGTAGGCCAGTCCTGCATCTCACGGGGCAAATCAGAATAAAGGGCCACAGACAGCCTTCCAGTTAGGTATCTTTATTCTCAATTATTCACTAGGAAACTGAAGCTCAGAGAAATTAGGTAGCTGGCCCAAGTCACACAGCATTGGAGCCAGGAATAGGTTTCTGTACTCCCAGGCCAAATCTCAGTGCAAAGATGTGGCTGTCCTCACTCCTTGCCCCTGCTCAGCACCTCTGCAGGCCCCTGGGAGTCAGGAAGTTCCCTCATCAGCCCCTATTGGGGCTCCGCCTTTTGGGGCAGAACCCTGGGTTCCCCAGTTCTTCTGCCTACCCTCCCTTGCTCCCTAGGGCAATAGAGCTCAGACCATACCCACTATGGGCCACCTCTCGATGGGTCAGTAGAAGAGGAGAGCAAATGTTGCCAGGTGCCAGAAGCCAACATCGCTCCCCAGGTGGTGTGTCCCCCTTGCTCCGAGGAATAGTTGAAGTGTTAAATGGGAATAATGAGGACTGGGCCTGGTGCTGGGCACAATGCAACCAAGAGGGGACTGTCATTGCCCCACTTTTACAGAAGAGGGCCAGAGGCTCTCCGGGATTCTGTGATTTGTCCATCGTCACACAGCTAAGAGAGGGACAGGGCAGAGCACAGCAGCCGTTCCCATCCAAGGCCTCAGGCTCCAAGTCCCTATTGCATGGCTAGTAACCGGCTTGGCTGATTTTCTGTTCTCAGTGGGGGCAGGATTCATCATCCTCCCCACCCCCCCACCCCCCAGTGGCACTTGGAGCCACCAGTGCAGGGGAAGCAGGTGCTGCTGAGGCCCCATGTACTTCTCAGGTGCTACACCAGAGCTTCCGGCTCTGAGGCTGGTCAGCGAGACCTGGGGCTGCGGGCTGCGGAATCTGGAGGCTCCCGGAGGCCCCGAGGGAGAGTGGGGATGTTAGGTGAGAAAATTTGAGACTGGGTGAAGCAAGCAGGGCAGGATCAGAAGAGTTTCCACAGTTTGACTATGCTGTGTCGTGGACCATGAAACCACAGCGCTTTGCAGCAGCCAGGCTGCTGGGAACCTGGGGGTCCCTCCCCTTGAGCCACACATTTCTTTCCCTCCGTTTTCACCGTTTTTGAAAGTTAGACTTTTCTTGATGATCCAGAGGATTGTTCCTGGTAGTCTCAGTTTCTCATCTGTAAAATTGGGGCTGTCGTTCTGCCGTCCGAAGGGGGTGTTGAGACGATAACCTGCACGGAGTGGGCGGTGGGTCAATATGGTCGTGCGTATCGTCCTTCTCACGTGAAAGCACCAGAGACGGGAGCCAACGACTGGAGAGGTGCTGGGTTGGAGGGGCTTCAGCGCTGCAGGCTCAGTGGTCCCAGGGCGGGGGCGGGTCCTGGGGTCCTCAGGTAGGGACCGGCTCCTGTGAGGGGAAGTGCTGTGGCCAGATAGGGCATCTTATGGTGGGGGTACCCTGCTCTCAGGGGTTCCCTGGAGGCCCCTTCCCAACTTTCTAACCTTTCTCAACTTCGAGTTCTTTGCTGTGCTGAGCTCCCAGCAGGCTGTGGCCTCTCATCTTCCTCTGTGTGGCCTACACCCCGAGACCTGGTAGAGCTTCTGGAATCAGGCTCAAGTGCACCCAGGTGATCACCTCGCAAGTTTCAGAGGATTCTTCTTGACTCCTCTATTTCCACACCAAGGAGAGCAGATTCTAGGCCTAGGGAGTGTGAGTGAGGGTGGGGTTCCCCTTCCCGCACCTTACTTTCTCTAACTTGCCTCCCATGAGTTTCTCCCAGTTCACACAGCAAGCTCTTCGGGGTGCTAGTCCAGGTCCTCTCAAACTTTGGGGCATATCAGAATCCCCGGGCTTGTTAAAATAGATTGCCGAGCTTCAACCCCCAGAGTCTGGTTCACCAGGTCTTAGGTAAGGCCAGAATCTGGAGCAAACCCCTGGTGGCCGATGCTACCAGTCCACGGGGCACCCTTTGAGAAGCGCAGTGCCTATCGGGTGTGGGCCGGCGGGCTTGCGGGTGCAGCCTCCACCCCTGCTGTGAGATGACAAGAACAGCCCCTGCCCACTGAGTTGTAGAAATGAAGGGATGAAATTTCAGTTTCTGGTTAACAGGTTTATGACTCCTTGTTAGTATGAGTGAAATTCTGAGGCCAATGTGAGGCCTCTGTGAACTTTTAAATTGGGAAGGGGATGGGCTGGCCTAGGCAGCTTGCTAATATGGCTTTCAGGTTGTAACCCATTTAACCCTACAACACGGAATGAGGTGGATGTTAGTATTATTATTATTATTGCTGTTATTATTACCACTATCTTCATTTTACAAACGACACCTGAGGAAACCCAGAGAGGTTAAGTAACTCAAGCTTGCACAGCTAGCACATTTACCCAGGCAATGGGGCTCAGCGCCTACTGCATCGGCTCCCCAGCAATGGTGCACACCCCTAGGGGTACGTGCTGGGCCGGCAGGGGTATGTGAAAGACAACCAGTAGTGGCAGAGGAACAAGTGAAGTAAAAAAATGTAAATCATTAGTTATGGAACAATAGATGTTAAGTTTGAATCACCATAATGGAGACACTTCACAATTAGGTCACATTAGCGAATGATGATTGGTGAGGGCGTGGCTATGACCCCTCCCCCCAACCGCTCTTCTACCAATCATTGCGCACAGTTTCAGAACAATCTGTGATGTTTCTAGAACTTCCCCAAACATATAACTACTTCTGTAGTCAGACTGTTTTTATCAGTTTACTGATTGACTAATAGTGTGTTGTCTTTAATCATGATTCTTTTCAAGTAGTTTTTTAATTTAACATTTAAATACTTGATCATCATTATCAATACTTAACTGTGTCACAAATGCTATAAAATTAAATACATGGTTTGTACTTTTAGTGTAGTCATTTTTCTTTCCTAACTTATTCCCTTATTTCCACTACCTTACATTAAGATAGGAATTGAACAAAAGTGTCAATATTTGTAAACAGCTATTTTAAAAACAAGGGGTACAATTTATAGAAATGGGCTTAAAAAGGGTACAGAAGGGGAAAAAGGTTGGGAACCACTGACCTCTTGTATTGTCACTTGATAGAGCATTAATTAGCCCAAAGAGCAAATAACCTGAAACTCTTTAAATTTATCACAATGCCCCCTGTGTGTAGAGTTGTATTTTCCTCCCTCTTGGATGGAGTGAGGAAGGGCCTGAGGAGGGCAGACCCAAGGAAAACACGCAGTCCAGGTTTAAGAGAGGGACCTACCTGAGTTTCCATCCTCACTGTGCTGCTCACTGCTGTGTGACGTTGGACTGGTAGCTTCACCTCTCTGTAAAGTGGAGCAATGATGGATGACTAGGGCTGCTTGAAGAGTAAACTTCTTGTGTCTGGTGCCCGCCCGCCCGTGGCACTCACCCAGTCAAAGGCATGGCTTGTGATTCCTGGCCAGGTTATTGTTTGCATATTTTTGGTAGCAGCTCTATTTTCTTACACTGATTTGCTTCAGGGAAGGAGTAAAGTGGTTTGTGAAGCTTCCCCTGGCTGTGCTCGGGAGATGTGGGGAGGGGACCTCCCTCAAATGTGGCTGTGACTGCCTTTCAGGGGCAGTAAGAGTGGGCAGCACTCTCATCCTGCAGGGTTACAGATGGGGCTCCCAGAGGATGGGCAAGAGAGTGGAGGCCTGGGCACACCCAGCTCTCACTGGGACCATCCTCTTTAGTACAGGCCACTGTGATCACTTCTTGCTCTGTTCATATTGCCTTCCTTCTCCTGACCATAGGACCTTCCTAGAACATGTCAAGTATTGGCCTTTGGTGGGGAATCTGAGGCTTAAAGTGGGCAGGAACTAGCTCAGGTCACATGGTCCGAGATGGCAAAGTGGGGGCTGGAACTCTGCCTCTCTCTGCTGTGTTAGGCTGTCACGCCTCCCCACACGCCATCTCTCCGCACAGAGTGCACCTGCAAAAGCAGACTCCCCCCAGCATGCATAGCACACACATGCACACACACCCTTTATAGATACCCTCAAAGACAGCACAGGACCACAATCATGAAAGCAACACACAGGCATCAACTTTACACAAACATTTCACATAGGCACACACACTGTCCACAAGCATTTCACAGAGACCCCCTCAAAAGTCATCACACACAGAGGCACACACCCTCCCAAATTCAACTCTCATGTATACAACATGTGTGCAGCACACATCACAAGCCTGCACACTGAGAATGTATGATATGTACACTGTGTGTGTGTGTGTGTGTGTGTGTGTGTGTGTGATGTCTGGGGAAAATCCAGCCATAAATGCCTTTTTTTTTTGTATTCTATGGCTGGGTACTTCGCAGACAGTCCTCGTATATTCCATGCAAATACTACAGTCACACACATACCACACGCATTGCCCATATATACCCATGTCATCTTCTGTACATACAGTGAAAACATACAACACCTAGGGTCCCAAACTCAGTGCACAGATCAAGTGTGCCATCTGTGTGCATGGACGTACACATGCACAGACATACGTACACATGTGTGCAGGCCTGTGGGAGCCAGGCTGTGCACAATCTTGCATTGCTCATGACTGATTTGCTCAGAAGCAGACCACACAATGAGTCAAGAGGCTTCCACTTGGGCTGATTTCCTGGGGTTTGAAAGGGAAGAAGGGAAAAGGGCACCATTTGACAGACTGCCATGCCTCCCAGGGATCCAGTGCTTAATCCTGATTGGATGCTGTGAGCTCAGGACCCCAAAAGCCTGGAGGCTGGGCTGGGGCTCTGAAGCACAGAGGGACTGGATCTTGTGTCCTAAGGAGTAGATACCTGGCTCTGCCCCCAAAGCCAGCCCCTCTCTCTAGGTCTGGAAGCTTGGGAATGGGTTTTCAGCCTTCTAGACTGATGCTGTCCAGCCTCTCCATCTCCAGGCTGTGTGACTTCTGCCTTCTTTCCTGTATGCTAGGGCAGGAGGCCTGGGTTTGAGGCCTACACCAGACCCTAAAAACAAGCTCACCTCTGCCTGCATCAGGCCCCACCTGTCCCAACGGGCTGTGCTTCTGGCTGGCAGAGGCTGCCTCTTGGGAGCCCGATCCCTGCAGGCTCTCTCATCAGCATGGACACTCCCCTGTTTCAGGGGATCCAGGCCTCCCAGATCTCCACCAACTACTGCTCCACCCTCTTGTCTCCTCCCACCCAGGCCTGTCAAGGTCGTCACCTACTCCTGGTGTCCCTGTGTCCCGACTCTCTTCACTTCTTCCTCCACTTGTCTCCAGCCCCATCATTCCAAGCAGCTCATCCCTGGCCTCCACGTCCAGAACTACAATGGACAGACACTCTTCCATCCCCAGCTGCCTTGGTCACTTGCCACTCGGCTGCATTCTTCACAGCTGCCCCCTCCCTCTATCCTAAATCTCCCTGTCCCCTTGGCACCTTGTGATGCCCGCTCCTGGTTCTCTTGTCATCTCTTCAGCATCTCCTCCTGAATCCTGCACTGGCTCCTCATTTTCCTCCTCTTCTTCCACCTGATCTAGAAATGTGGAAGCTCCGGGATCTCCCTCCCACTTCAGCCTTGGCTTCTTTCTCTCCTCCCCTTCCTCCAAGGGACTTCCTGCCCTGGTTCTCCCTTTCCTGCTCATCCATCCAGCCATGCATCCCCCACATGGTGGCCAGATGGCATCTCTCCAAAACACAGATTTGACTAGGTCACGCCCCTGCTTGAAAGACTTTGATGGCCCTAGGGGTGCAATCGCATGTCACATTTCCCATTTTCCTGTCTCTCACCACTCAGGGAGGCCAGATTCTGTATCGTGTACTCACATACATCCTCCATCGTCTCCTTTCGCCTTCCTGCTCTCCCCCAACTGAGCTCAGCTATCTCTGTTAAACACCCTCTTCTCTCACTCTCTTCTCTCTCTGTATCTGTCTCTGTCTATCTCTCTCCATTTAGAGTTGCCAGAGGTGAGGGCTATAAGAACTAGCTTATGGGGCTCCCATAAAGACAGGAGATTGGACCCCAAAAGCCTGGAGGCTGGGGTCCACAGGAGTGAGGAAACCCCCTCTCCTCGGGCCATCAGCAGGCGTAGCCTTGAAGACATCCTCCCCAGTCCAGAATCAGCTCTTGAAAAGACTCCAGGATGGCCAGACTTCCCTGCTGTTTTGTTCTCCCACTGTCCTACTTTCACTACAGGTTTCAGCCTTGACCTCTGTCCCATTCAGCAACTCCATCCACCATCTGGACACATGGCTATTGGCCTTGGCTTCAGCTGGGGCCCCAGCCTCACCTGCCTGCTCCTCTGAGCCTCATCCCAGTACTCACCCCATTCTTTTGTCTGGTCCCACCCCGTAGCTGGTGACTGAGGCCGTCACTGGTCTGAGTCACCTTTTTCTGTGTAGTACACGGCTGTGGCTGACAACGCAGCCAGCGTGGTGTGCATGGTTGGGGCTTTGGAGTCAAGGTCTAGTTCTGCCACTGGTTTGCTGGGTGACCTTGGATTGACTCTCAGTAGCTTTATTGAAAATAGCAGGAGAATGGTGTCTATCTTGCATGATTGTACTGAGGGTTCAAGTGCAGATGGTCAGTCTATCCTCACCAGTTCCTTTTTTTCAGTGAAATAAAGACCCTTCCATGGGTTATCTGCAGGGGGACCCTTAAAGACATCCTGCTCAGTGCCTGAGTTTGCCCCTGAATAGGTTTCTGGGCTTTACTTGATGTTATAGTTGTTCTTTGCATAACTACCAACGAAGGGGGAAGGCAGGAAGCTGAAACTGAGTACGCGTTGGCTCGGGACAACACGGGTTTGGGGGGCAGGCGGGTGGTGAGAAAGAGGATGAGGAAGAGCGGGCACTGACGAGGAGGGACTGGAAGGGAGGACAGAGATTTAGAGGGGGTCATGAAGTTCGGCTGCAAGACATGTGGTGATACACTCTCTTCTCTGGTTCCCAGGAAATCTCCAGCAAACTCTCCCCTTCCTGTTGATACACTGGGAAGTTGCATCTGGTTCTCGGGCGATATCAAAGTGCTGAGTGTGGGCTCAACGTGGACACAGGGGAGAACAAAGACCGCCCCCACAGCTGAGCTTCCCCCAGGCCATGCACGTAGTGCCAATTCGGAAAATGGGCCAAGTGGATACTGTGATGCTCCTCAAGCCGGAAGCACTCTGCACCTGGACACAATGGTGACAGGGGAAGGTTACACGGTCTCCAGGTCACTGGATCCCAGTCTTGGGGCTTATAATAATTACTAATAGGAAGACTTTTATCATGCAAATCCTTTATATTGAAACTGGGGGTCTAGAAATCTGAGAGGACAAGATGGAGCTAGGCATGGATGTGGGAAAGGGCTGGGCTTTGGGGGAGGCAGCGAGGAGGGGAAGGGCCCTGGCCATCAGCGGTCGGGAGCATGCTAAGTAGGAAAGAGACATGGCAGGTCCGCACTGCAGGTAGACTGGGGCTGGTGGAGGATAGGGACAGGAGAGCAGCAGAGAGGCTGGGTCCATCACTGAAGACCCAGGTGACGAGGCTGGGCAAAAGCAGAGACCATCATGTGGTGTGTGGGACAGACCTGGGGATTGATCACTGGGGGGGGAGAGAGGGTCATGGGAAGGACAGGGAAGAGAAGGTGATCACACCTGGTTCTGGCCAGGACAGGGCAACGCACAGCCAGAGTGATACGTGGCTCACAGGGCAAGTGCCCGGCAGCAGCCAGACACCGGGCCTGGAGCCCAGAAGGGTTTAAGTCAGCATGGAAGAGAACTGTCATCAAGGACAGGGTGTGGTAGCCGCATAAGCCAGTGTCCAGGAAAACCCTGGGTAAGATTGAGTGTAACCTAGTTAATAGAAAATGCAAACGGGCCAGGCTTTGGAATGGGGCGAAGACACCGAGACTTGCTGTCCTCCTACTGTCCTTAAGTCATCAGAGAGATTCCCCAAGCAAGACTCCTCTGTGGGGGTGGGGGACACACATCACTGGGCAGCACCACCCTCCTTCCCTGGCCGGGCTGACAAACCCCAGGAGCCTGCAGGCTGGAGTGGGGCCAGGAAACTGGTTGCTGGAGGGGCTCCTAATTCTCTCTGGAACAGCTTGCCTGCCCCCTAGAGGACTTCTGAAGAGTCTCGAGGACTCATGGAAACCCCGAGCAGGAGTGTGTTGTGCAAGCAAACACAGGGACAGAGCCAGGACTAGAGATGGCCATGGGACCTTCGGGAAAGAACAGGGGCGCGTGCCACTCCCCTCCTGCTCTACAGCACCTCCCCTCCCCCGTAAGATTGCAGACTCAGTTCCGACAGCCTTTGAGCAAACCTGATTTTCATGCACGCATGCAGGTGGATTTCCTTAAAATGAGGTTTACTTACCACCACAGTGGCCTCCTGTACCTCCCCTGCCCTGTCATGTTTCTCCTTCCACTGGTGTCACAGAAACAGGGCTTAGGCCCAGTGCTCTCCTCAAGGACCCCCCAGTCTGCAGGGCAGGGCTAGATAGGATGGCCAGGGGGCTGAGGGGCCAGAAGAGGTGCCCCTCCCACAGCTCTCGAAAGGACGGAAGGGGGGATTTCAGGAAAGACTCCCTGGAGGAGGCACAAGGAGGAGTTGGCCAGAAGGGCTGAGGAAGAGCACCCAGGCTGGTGCGGGGGCTGGTACTGAGAGAGTCCACAGCAGCAGGAGGGGTGGTGGTGAGGAGAGAAAGAGCCACCAGGGAAGCCATCGGCTGACACACCTGGTGTGCAGGATCCCAACTAAGCAAGCCCAGATGCAGAGGAGAAACTTGGCAGGAGACCTCAGGAATGGAGATGGCTCGTTAACAGCCTTTGGGCTAAGTAGTTCATTAGCTTGTTCATTCATCTATTTACCCTCCTAGTACACACCTCTTCTTGGGCATTGGGATGAAGGAATGAACTGGGCAAGGCTGCTGCCCTCTAGTAAGGGTCAGGCATGGTAACTACTAATTGCATGCAGGAGGCCATTGGGAAGGGGTTTTGCAAGGAAGAGCTTTTTCAGGTGGACTTTGAAGGATGTATAGGAGTTCACCAAATGTTGAAAAGGGGATAAGGTTGTCTAGGTAGAGAAAACAACAAGAGCAAGTTGTGGCATCATGAGGGGTTTGGGGAACAGTAAGCAGTCTGTCGTGGCCAGAGCGCTGGGTATGGAAGGGGCAGATGAGGTGAAGGCAGAGTGTGTGGGGCTTTGAATGCCAGGTTAGAGTGTTGGGAGTTCTCTAGGGAGTCATCCCAAATTATGCCTGCCCGAGGAACCATCATCAAGCAATTGCAGATCACCCAGCCCTGCGAGGACCTTCAGGAGCCCTATGCATGGCCCTATCTGCCATCGTCAGAGCCCTATCCCATAGAGATGCCAGCAGTGTCCCATTGCTGGAACCACCAACCCCAAGGGACAGGAGGGTGGCCTCAGCCTGGTGGGGAAAGATAGGGGGACTTCATAGGGACCAGCTGGCACTGACTCATCCTGAAAGTCATAACGTGGGGCCCCATCTCTAGGGTTCCACCTGGGCATGCGCCTGGAAGCCCCATGCAAATGCTGGGCTGGCTCCTCGTGAGAGGAGGGCTAGCTCTGAGAGCCGCCTCAGCCTCACCTGTCCTCCCCCGCATTTGCAGAAGAGAAAGTTGTGTGTCTCCTGAGGCCATCCCCTCTGGGAGCCTTCCAGGGACCATTGCCATCCATCTGGGCTGCTGTAGCACTGAGTAACCACCTCAAATCAGGAGACAGAGGCTGGCTTGGACACGTCACTTCAGCCCTCCAAGCCTCCATTTTCTCATCTAGAAAGTGGACAAAAAACTCCTGTCTCAGAGGGTGGTTTTGAGATAATATGAGTAGAACACCAGGCACAGGGCCTGGCCTACAGCACCAGAGCAGGCAGGGGGGAAATGCGAAACAAATGAGCCCAAAGCCTCCCAGCACAAAGGAGACCAGCAGGGGCACGCCACAGGAACCAGGAGGGCGCTGGTTCTCCTCTTCAGTATCGTTGTCCCCGGATGATGGGGAGAGGTGAGGACCCCAGTGTGTGTGGGTCTGTTCACATGCAGTGTGTCAGTTTTGGAGTCAGAGTTCCCTCTTGGAGTCCATGGGGTTCTACCTTGCGGGGTGTCTGAGCAGGGGTGTCTGAGCACAGAGCTGCCTCAGCCCTTCTCAGAGGGCAGGCAGAGGGCCAGGGGCTGTCCCCCCACACTACCATTCTGGAGGGCCCAAGAGTAAGGAGACCCATGGCTGGGTCCAGACACACCCCAACATACTACTCACACATGTACAAAGCGTGTACGTGGGCACACACCACACATGCGACACACACTGTGTGCACAAACATCCATATAAGGAGACCCACCACTGCTCCCAGACTTTGGTGCTCAGCAGACACACTTGGACACAGGAATCACACAGATAAAGCAGCATACATGCCCGTACACCACTGCCCACACATACACAGATGCATAGACACAGCTCACACAGACACATGCACACATACGCGGATGGGCAACACACATGGACACCCATGGGCAAGTACACATGTGCAGTCACAGACACATGCATGGTACACTGTCACTTGCCTGCTCGGGACCTTTAATCTCTGATGTGCATATAACACGTACAAAGCCACGCCAGCATGTCACACACAAGTGGACCCTAAGGCAGCACACACCTCAGTTGACGTGTGCTTTCACAGGCGCTGCATCCTGCGACCTGACAGCAGCCTGTAAGGCCGCAGCGCCGGGCCTGGTCCCTGTTGGGCAATGAGGGGCTGAGGGCTCAGGGAGGCCCTGAGTGCTTGTTTCCTCGTGCCTGCCCACCAGGCTGAGTCTCCACTTACCCACGGCATGCTCATGGATCCTCACGCCCAGAGGGACCACACAGTCACCTGGACAGATGTTCCTTTTACAGATGAAGAGACTGAGGCCTCGAGAGAAAATCCACAGGCCTAGGTGGGCCACACAGAGGAGGAACCAGGGCCACGCTTCAGTTCCCTGCTCCAGGGCTGCACCGTAGGCACAGACACAACCACACACACAAGCACGGGCACGTCCCGCAGACGCACGCGCACAGCCTCCCTCCTCAATACGCCCGTGGGTGTGCTCAGACGCAGAGCCACGGGCTGTTTCCACAGTCCCCTCTGTTAATCCTCACGATGACAGAAGAAGTAGAGTGACTGCCCTCATTTTGCATTTGAGGAAACTGAGGCATAAAAAAGGTTAGGCCCCAAGTCGTGCAGGTAGGGACCAGCAATGGCATCTCCCAAAGCCAGGTCCAGCACTTCCCACTAATAGCAGTTCATGGCTCCAAACACCCATATCCCTTTCACATCTGTCTCTCTCTCTCTCTCTCTCTCTCTCTCTCTCACACACACACACACACACACACACACACACACACACACACTCAGCCTGGCCTCTGTGAGCACAACCCAGCAGAACATTTTCCCAACCCTTCCCAAGGGGTCTTTTGAAGAAGGGTGTGTTTGTTTAGGGCCTGACCTGGCCCCTGGCCCCCAGCCCTCTCCCCTGTCAGGGTTCCACATGCTCCTGGTCTGCCTGCAGGGTTTGGTGAACACTCTTTGACATCAGAAGCCAGTTTATTGAGTTGGTTGTGGGGTTGGTTTAATTTTCTGGAAGACAGAAGTCTCATGTTCCTAAGAACCAAGGAATTATCACTCCTCTCTCCTCATCAGAGGTTCTGGGACCCCAAGACCTGGTCTCTCAGCACAGTGCTCACAGATGCTCAAAGGGTGGGCAGGCTCAGGGAGGAGAGGCAGGGAAGGAGGCAGCCCTCTCTGAGCATTTGCGGTGGCCTGGCCCTGCGTGAGGAACAAGCCTGTGTGGTCCTCTCAAGGCCCACTGTAGAGATGACAGAAGGCGGTGAGTAGGTGGTCCTCATCTGCTGGGCTCCAGTGCCTGGTCCCCACTGCTGCTGCTGGTGCCACCGGGGGCAAATGTCCTCCCCCTGTGCCTGGGCACCTTGGCTGTGTGATGGGGACAGTGTTTCGGGTGTGAGGAATAATGAGCTCTGTAATAACGAGCTCCCAGAGTCAAAACAATTTGTCAAGAACAAAGTGCTGCGGGAGAGGAAGGGAATAGTTTTATTTTTATTGTTTTTATGTCAAGAGGCAACTTGCCTCGTAGGATTCATACCAGAACATATCAATTAATGTCACTCTAGGGCACTCAGTAAGGAGCCCCTGGTTGGCTGCCAGAGAGCTCAGCAAGGGAATTCGTTGAGGGGAGTGGGGGGGGCAGGGGTTGCAGATATCCAGGCACAAGAGTCTCCGGGCTGGTGCCGGCCCTTCCCCCACTGTCCCTCACTTCAGAGCCCCACCAAGGCCTTCCCTGAGCATGGGTGGCCTTTGGCAGAGGCTGCTCTGATTTCTTGGTTTATGAGATCCTGCCCGGGGTCCCGAGGGCAAAAGGAGAAACGAAAATAACAACACCCCATCCAGAACCGCAGTGGTGGGGACTTGGAGCCCACAACTGCTTACAAGTAGCCCCTTTCGCCTCCTCGACTTCTCCTGATCCTTGCACCTGCCCTGCCATGGGCAAACCAGTGCCCTCCTCATTGGGAACTTCAGGGGACCAAGGCTCAGAGAGGTGCAGTGCTGTTGACTCATCTGCATGTGTGACTTCAAGTCCAGGGGACTCCCAGGAGATGAGGAGCTAGCCCTAACGCAGTCCCTTATTTCAGATGTGACCTTGGGAGGCCATAAAGCCACGGGGGCAGGGGCTCTGTGACTCTGGGTGTCACGTACACACGGGGTAGGGACACTGGACCCCTACCCTGCACATACTCATCTTCTCACTCGCTTCCCACATGTGCCTGGAGGAGGATACAGCAGGTTATCGCCTTTGCACAGAGAAAGGAACAAGGCTCCGGAGACAGCGGGGACCTCACAGCAACCTGGCAGGGGGCACTTCTGAGCCTAATTGGCAGGAGCAGAGGGGAGAGAAGGGGCCACTGTGTGGAGTGTCTCTGTGACACACGGCGGGAAGCACTTCTGTGGGCACTGCTGCCTGGGTTGTGGCTACACCAAGACATGGAAAGGGCTTTTGCCCCCTTCCCCTGATCTCCACCAGTCCCCCAGGCACCCCCAAGTATAAACATGGACAACTTCTGCAGATGCCGAAAGTGAGGATAAGAACCTTTTTAGAAAATCTGACTTTAAAATATCAAGCTATCGCATGTAGTCCAAGTAAAACTTGGTAACTGCCTTCTAAGCACAACCCCAAGACAAGTTCCCACCCACCTGGCATCCTAGCCTTTCCTGAGGGGATTCTGTGTGTCTGTTGGTCTGTCTGTGACCTCACCTCCAGGTAGGTGGAGGGGCGTGCAATGATGTTTCTATGTGTGGGTGTGCCCGACGCCCAAGATGGGTGTAGTATGTGTGCACGTGTGTGCGTGTGTGTGTGCGTGTGCACGTGCGTGTGTGTGTGCACGTGTGTGTGCACACGTGTGTGTGTACGTGTGTGTGCGTGTGTGTGCACGTGTGTGTGTGCATGTGCACGTGCGTGTGTGTGTG